>PVIC010043522.1:0-15393 GCA_004025085.1 Thryonomys swinderianus
TCTTTTGTTTGGAGGTCAGCAAATCAGTTTTCCTTATCTGACCTATCAATTAACCAAAACTGGCAATATTGTGTTTAAACATAAAACATTTCCCATAAACACTCACAAAATTGAGCAACTAATTTGTAACCATTTGCAAAGAAGAGTAAGGGATTTTGGAAGTTGTAAAAATAGAAATCCCTGATGCAAACCCCATCCCCACCCCAGAGATGAGGGCAGATGTGTTATACAAGATCAGGAGCAAATTCGAGGAGTGAGAAAACGGCAAAATCGAAGTGCAGCAGAGGGACTTGGCTGACCTCCCCTGCCTTGTCCACACACATCTTTTTTCCTTAGCACTGGGCAGTGATGACCAAAACATGAAATGGTTCAAAGACATGCTTGAGACGGTTCAAAGAAATGCTTGAGGCTCCAGTGTCAGGGTTTAACAGAGGGGAAGCACCGTTTCAACCTGTGTACCTGGAGCACAAAAGTGAGGAGAAGCCACGTGTGCTGTTGCAGAGACAGTATCTAATATGAAATGCAGCAACCCCGAAGGTAGGCTGAACCTTCCGTACGTTAGCTGGATTAATGTAGCACAGAGACTCTGAAGATGAGACAGGAGTAAAGAGAGAGGTTCCACTCACGTCTCCCGTCTTCCAAACAGGAGAGAAACCAGAGCACCCTGGGCGTGGTGAGCCCACGCCTCCAGCCACTGCTGTGTTAGCTCGTCTGTCATCATGGGACTTGGCAGGCAGCCGCTGATGCCGACACCGGCCTCGAGCGAGAGTCGGAGGTGGTGTCCTGGGAACCACACAAACAGAAACACAATCACGATGCCCCCAGGGGCACGAATACTTGGAATCCAACTCCAGGGATGGATGTGGTGGGGCCGTTTCCTCCTTCTCCGTCTCCTCCTCCTCTGTCGGCAAGGACAAATTCTCCCGCAGGCTTCCTACCAGCTTTCCCAACCGTGACTCAAGGCGGACACGGCCCACCAGCCACTCTGCAACAACTCTGGCCAGGTCCATCTAGGTACGAGAGAAAAGAGCCAGAAAATACCTTGCACGGTGCCATGGCCCCCGTCACCAGACTCAGGCACAACTAACGCTCCGAGATTCACGGGAAATGTTCCAACATCTGCCACTTACTCCTAAAAAGTGGGTCCTGGAATCCAGTAAACGTTCATCCCTGAGCCAGGCCGGGGAACGGGCACCTCATACCCCACAGGCTCTCCTCTCCTCTCCCTCACGACACCAAAGACACCAACTGCTCCAGACGTAAGAGCTCCTGAGAGAGGTTTCTGGACTCCCTCAGGAGCAACCCTGCACTACCACACAACTCAGCGACAGGCCCGTGGAGACAGGTAGAGGTTCCCAGCTATGCCAGGTTTTGCCCTTTGGATGGTCCACAATCTTGAAATGCACTTTATCTTCCAGATTCAGTATCCTTCGGGGCGAACCAACCATCGAAGTCCCCCATGTTAACATTTCCACGCGTGTGGGAGCCCACAGGGCCGCGCACTCACATTTCAGTGGTCACTCCCAGGCGCTGGACTCCAGGCCAGCAGCTGGCTGTGTGTGAGCCCTGCACACCCAGCAACTCAAGACGGGCCTCCGGGGCTGCTCTTCAACTCAGTTCAGTATTGTAAAGAATAAGTTAGTGGGTTCCTGTCTTCTAAAAAACAAGACACATCAGGGAACAACCAATAATAGTAAGAACAACAAAGTTTTAAAAGTTTTAGGAAATTAAAATAAAAATATTAATTTCAGTGATGTGTTTATTAAAAGCAAGGCCTTGGTCTTGTAGTCAGTCTTATATAACTATTAGAAAAACAATATTGTGGCAACGCTATGATGATACTTTTCCACATGGTTTTATCATACATACAATCCATTTTAATATATATCTCAAAAGAGAGAGAACAACATTTCTTTCCTTAGGGATAGGCTTTTCAATAATCTGATATTTGATCATCTTCTGATAATTCCATGGAATGTTACAATCCCATTTCCCCAGTATTAATATCTCTGGGATGTTCTTTGAAGATGCTGATCATAATTATGAAAAAAACTTCTATCCCAAAACAATCTGAAAATTCAATAGAACTAAAATGTGGGAATTTTGTTCTATCAGAACTTTTTCTTTTAAGATATTTCTTAAAGTTACAAATCACTTTTAATATTTCTAAATTTTTAGAAGTGAAAATATGCTACTTAGAATATTTCACTTTACATTTATTAATGTTATCAGGCAATGTTGGTATTAGATAATATGGTAAGGGGTAGCATTTATATAATAATATTTTCTTGTATAACAGCTAGTTCCAAATTAATACATAAATTCTTTTCACAAAAATAAAATAAAGAACTTTAAGAATACTACCTATGTGTCACATTCTCATACTAAGAATTCTACCTTTAGGGATTTATTCTAAAGAAATGATTAGACAAGTGTACAAAAATATTTTTTGTATTTCAGTGTCGTAACACTATCCATAATGGTTAAAAATTAAAACTAACATATATTCAATAGAGAGTGAATTAAGTAACTATAGTTGATCCGTACCATGTCCTACTACACAATCATTAAAAATTGTGCTGTGGGGCTGGAGATTTGGCTCAGTGGTTCCAGCACCTGCCTTGCAAGCGCCAAAGTCCTGAGTTCTATCCCTGGTAACCACATAAAATGCTGGGCATGGTGACTCATACCCACCAGCAATCAATACCACATACCACAGTGCTGGGCGTGGTGGCTCACACCTCTAATGCCAGCACTCAGGAGGCAGAGACAGGAGGATTGCTGAGCTTGAGGCTTGCCTGGGCTACACAGTGAGCTCAGGGCCAGCCTGGACTACAAAGCAAAACACTGTCTCCAAAAAAAACAAACAAACAAACAAAAACCTATTTTAAAATAATACTGCTTATACTTGTACGTGCTAGGGAACTACCCCCATTATTTAGAAAGTTAATAAGGAAATGGAAGAAATCAAGCATTTATTAAAATATGAGGCATTAGAAAATGATGAACTTGATAGTAATTCATAATGTTATTTTAACCATTGAAAGAGGAAAAGTTGATAGTTTCTGCCTTTTTTTTTTCTTTTTGGAAATAAAATATCCTGGGAATTACAACTTTGAGAGTTACAAATAAGAAAATATTTCTTTATTCCTCAAATTAAGAGAAAATGTGACCATTAATTGGGCATTTTTTTAACCTTTAATGCTCTTCATTTAAAATGAAACTTAAGATGATTTATTCTTAGACTTTCATTTTATAAACAGAGAACCAATTACTTTCAGCAACACAGTTAAGGTAGCAAAGTCAAATTAGACCAGCCTGTGCTGAGAATTCAGATCTTATAATTATCAATTTAATTACAATCACCTCACTAAACCTTTTGGATCTGTATATTATTGTAATATAATATGAAATGAAGATACAAACATGCAAACTTAAAACATTTCACTCTTCTAATTACCCTTTAAATAAATTTCTTATTTTAAAAAGTCCTAAGATTAAACTCCAACGAAAACAGCCTTTTTAAATAGTTGCTGATCTTACACTAAAAATAAAACACATACATTTGTCCATTCATTTAGTTATTCAATAAATTTTCAACAAGTACATACAAGCTGCCTTAAGTAACTTGTTATATGCTTTTTTTAATCATCTAAGTCAAAGATCTCTAATTTAAAAGATGCCAAGAGCTATGAAAAGATGTGGTTTCGAATTTCAAAGAGCAGAGTGATAATAGAAGTGTTAAAAATGCAAATATTTTAACTAGAAATACAAGTAAGAAACAAGTCTCTATAAAATAACATTAAATCAAAGCCATGTATTTGTTCATGAAGGAGAAACTGTGGGAAGGCACCCCAAGGACTGAAGTCCCGCTGACAGGGTAGATCCTGACGGTTCCACCTTGGTAGCCAGGACGTCCTTGCTCCTGTGCCCTCTGCCTGCTCTCCGCCCCCTCCTCCGCTCCGGCAGCAGTGGCATCTTCCAGCTCCCTTGTCTTCAGTGCACAATATGAAATTCAGCTCATGTCTTCATCCTCAAAGGTTCAAATGAAATTTGCAAACTTTTCCCCAAAGATGTGTGGTTGGTTTTAAATTGAGTCCAGTTTTGTCACTTACAAAGTTAAAAACAGGAATTTTTAAAATTGATTTTATTGGCACATTTTGTACATACATGATGATCACGTTCAACATTGAGAATTTGTAGCTGTGTATGACACATCTTGACTCGTATAAAAACAGGAATTTTTCTTGGAGGACAAACTAATAAATGAAATAAATAGATCACAGATATGTAAATACCATATCTTTTCTCTGGTATGAGAACCTGTAGATGTAAATGAGTTCTAGAATGTATGATAGATTTTGTGAAATGGGAAATATTCAAAGGGAATGTGGTAGGGGAAAGTAATGAGGGGATAGAATAAATGTGATTTGGAAAGAAAAAGAAAGGACATGTATATAGACAGAGGGGAATTGTGGATGGGTGGGGATATGGGTAAAAATGAGAACGAACTTGTCATATACTGGTACAAATTCCCCAATGTTGAGTGTGATTGTGAGCTGTATATAAAATGTATCAATAATTAAATTTTAAAAACACAGCAATTGTTGTTAATCAGTCAGTTAAAAAATAAATATTTACTGCATATCTGTTTGCCTAGGAGAAATAAAACAGAGGAGCATTCCATTAAGAAAATACAAAAAATTAAAAATAAAAAAAATAAAAGAAAGCTCATGTATATAAGGAATGGGGGGTTGTGGGTGGATAGGGATATGGGTAAAAATGAGAATTAACTCATGTCATATACTGGTACAAATTCCCCAACGTTGAGTGTGACTGCAAGCTGTATATAAAATGTACCAATAAAGAATTTAATTTAAAAAAAAAAAGAAAATACCAAGGCCCAAGTTGCAGAGTCTTAGTGAGAGACCAAATACAATGAGTTCAGGAGCCAAAAGAGATCCACCTTCTGGGACAAGAAAGCTCTTCAGATAGGAAGGCTGTGTAGATGGGGCTGGGACTAGAGGATCAGACATGACAATAAAGGGAAGCAAAGGGCCATAAAACCTTCAAAGGAAATTCTATGAACAAAGTGCCAGACTGTTTAAACACACTCCTACAAAATCATATGATGCCTTTTGCATTACTGTAAAACAATTTGCTATAGGGTGTTATGGCTTGTGTCTAGATGCTCCCTCAAAGCCTAATGCAGACATAGGTGGAGCTTTTTAGAGATGGCTGTATCTAGAGTGTGTGATGCTCTGAATAAGTGTGTGATGCTGAGATCAAGGGCATACTATTACTAAATTACTCCACTGATTGATTTGTCAGAGTTCTAGTTGGGGATAATGGGAAGACCCACCCTGGTATAAGTGCTACCTGACTAAGGGCATGTATCCAGGATAGACTGTAAGGGACAGAAAGAGGGCTGATGTTCTTGCTTGTTACTTGCTACTTTACTACTTTGCTGCCTTCTGCCTGCCATCTACAGTTTCTCCTCTGCCATGGCCCCCTGCCTTAAATCCAGACACCTATGAGCTGAAACTTCTACGAACTGTGAGCTATAATGAACCTTTCCTCCTTTGAGTGTTGGTTGTTTTGTCTCAGAAAAAAAAAAAACAACTGTGATACTAGTTCATCTTATCCAACAATTAAAAAACACATACATACATACAAGCACACACACACACACATACACAAATACAAGGTGTGCCTCTCTTTCTTCTGCAGGTACAGTTAAGTTCAGATCTGAAGGCTTGACTTCTTTAGCAAGCTATAGAGAAAAGAGATGCATAAAGAACTAGAAACAGAATGAGGAGACTGTTGGCAGTGAAAACAAAGAATTTTCCTTGTCAAGAAGTGAGGATCAGAGTAGTTGGAGTTAATGGAGAACTTAATGGAATCAAAGTCATAATGGGAACCTTAATTGAATGTGTGTCTGCTCTCAGCCCTGTGTCTACGGCTGAAAGGACCCATGGGAACCTAGTCAACATAAGGGTCATTTTGGCACAGGGGGCAAGTCTGAGTGATGAGTTTCCTCTCCCCGATGATGGCTCTGCCCCAGGATGAAACTGTTCAGATCGACATTCCCCATCTGGCAGGCAGGCAGCCAGGAGATTCAGGACCTGAAAATGGATCACTGCATTTCGACTTCCTGCAGCAGCCAACAAATGTAATATAATATTTACACAATTAAATCTCACAGAAGTCACGCTGAGCAGCATCCAGTGGAAAATGTCATGTTCTTCATGAAAGAAAAGTAGTGACCTTTCTGGTAGTATTCATCTCTGTATTCACAGATTTTATTTTTCATTTCAGTTTGATCTTGATTGTTGAAAATAACTCATCATTGTTTGAAAAACTGAAGACACCAAGGAGTTTCATGTAGTATCATATACTCCGAAAAAGAAGTCTTATATAGTAATAACATCTTCTAATATAGAAGACAAGATGTTAAGAGGAGGGCAAGGGAGGAAGCAAAATGCTCGTTAGCTTCTGCCAAAGGCTCTGGCACAGCATTTTCCTGACTACTTGGAGATCAATCTCCTATATTTACTTAGCAGGGACAATTTATTTTCTTTTATATTTCCTAGGCACTTCAAATGATTTCTTCTCTTCCTGATGATTTCCATATGTTGTTTCCAATTAAAGCCTGAAAAGCCATTCAGTAAGGAAGAGGCAACATTCTGAAGCCATTAAATGCCACCTCACAGAGAGGGACCCCTAGGCCTGAAGGAATCCTTCCAAAGACATCCAGGACTCAAGAGCTTTGACTTCAGAAAATTTGATTAGTTAGAATAACCACAAATATGATAATAGTGATTTAAAACCATGAAGGTTTCCTGTGTACTAAGTAATTTCCATGTATGATTTGTGTCTCTAATAAAAGCCTTGGAAATAGGTAACTATCACTATTCTCAGTTCACCAAGAGGAAGCTGAGGCAAAGAGACTAGCGTGATTGCTACGTACAATTAATTATTTACAGCACAAAGCATTTCCTTTAAAAATCTGTACTACTTGTAAGGGAGACAATTAATTTCACTGACTATGGTGAAGTGCAGAAGTGTAGGGTCCATTGCACTGCACTGATTACACTGTATCACAAAGCAAGTGCCAATTAGGAATAGATGAGTTTCACATGTTTGTGAAATGTTGAACTTATCGAAAATGAAAACTCAAACTGTATAATACAACCATTACAAATCATCGTATTTGTATTTTGTTTTTGATTTTTATTTGTATATCTGGAGCAAGCCAGAAAACTAGATTAAATCACATCTATTTTGAATTTTTTGCCCTTTAAGTTTATTAACACATTTTAGGAGTACATTATGATCACATTCATTTTGGGGAATTTGTACCTGGACTGACATATCTTAGTTCTCGATTTTGCCCTTTCCCTGCCTTCCCTTCCTCCACCACCCCTCCCTATGTGCAAAAACTTTGTTCCCATTTTTCTTTCTTTTCTCATATTTTTCCCTTCTCTTCTTTCCTTTTCCTGTACTTCACCTATCCTTCTGGACTTTTACTTCTTATTTCACATTATCTCTTATATATTTTGGTCCTTGTTTACTCTTGCAGTTTCTCACATCAGAGAAACTATTCAGAATTTACACACGTTGTGTCCTATTTATGTCACTTAACGTATGGCATTTCTGAAGAAAATCAGACTTGAGATGAAGACCCTTACTATACTTCCTCTTCTAATTACTATAAAAATTATGATGGTAACAACAAACCCCTTTACCTTATGACTACTGTGTGTCAGGCAATGATCTGAATCTGCTATCATTGCAGAATCTTGCAGGTATATTATTTACTGGTTCTTTGGACCTTAGATCACTCAGTTGTACCACTGAATAATATTCCAATTTTTAAACCTAGAAATCCAGCAAATTCATTATATGACACTCCATTTTACAGATGAAGAAACTGAGGCTCAGAAAAAATGTCTTTAGAGCTACATAGCGAATCACAGCCAGCACTGCAATGCTTTTTTCTTGATTCAGTTTCCAAACAATATCTAAATAAGATCATCTCATTTTTTTAAAAGAAGGGTGAAATTAAGGTGCAACAGAAAATGTAACTGAAATCTTTGCTCTAGGCCTTACATCAAGGTCAAAATAAACAGAATCATGTATCCAATTCTCCTCAGCACTCCTTAAATTCTTCTTCTCTCACTGGGAGAATCCATTTCAGAAGAAGAGGAAAGATTACTTAAGTATTATTTTTATCCAAACTTCAGAAGAGGCAGCAGTGATTATTCATTTATGAAGAATATTCTAGAGACTGTGCAGTAAATGTTCTATCATGAAAAGCTGAAATGACTGAGAAGAAATACAAAAACCACAAACTTGTTCTCATAGGCCCAGTATGTTAATCATTTAATGATGAGAAAATAATCGTATGGCCTGGGTTCCCAGCAGAGTGAGAGAGTTCATTTTTATCACTGAGGAAACTGGAGTTCTGACAACAGCTTCTAATGAAAGCTATGTGCCAGCTCCTCTGAGCTCTTTAGCATTTCTGGAATATACTAAGCACATATCTGTTTTAGGGTTCATGCACTAGAGTATTTTGGGCCTGGATGATTCTCCCCCCACCCATCCTCCAAGCCAATTTGACTCTTAATGTACACATATTTTCACCTACAAAATACAACAGAAATGAGCACTAATCTGCTGTAACATACAATTTCATGGTCTTACCATGGTCTGTGTCATATTTTACACATAGTACGATCTAACTGCAAAGAGGACTGCCCAATACAGCAAAAAGAGAGCTTTCTTGTGTGCTGCTTCTCTTTCGGCATTCTGCAGCATGTCTCCTTATACTGTGGCTAAGTAAGTAGTTGTCTCCTTTCAACTAGATCCACCCTCACACAGTGACTCCAGTTCTAAAACCATGTTGAATAAAAGTTATGGATTACAAATACACATTTCCACACTGTAAGACAAAAATCTGGCAGAGCTCCCCCCCGACTTCTTCAGACACTCTTATTCAGCCATGTCATAGATGAAAAATCACGACTGTTAAGCATAGGTGAGAGCTAGAAAGACATTTAATATTATCAAGAAGACATTCAGAGTAGAGATTTATGTATACTGTTCCAGAGGAACTTCACCATACGTTTGTTCTATGATATCAGCAAATATTAATATGAAGTTAATAGAACTAGATCATTTAAGAACTGTAAACCTGAAGAATGTCTAGATTTTAATTTTTCAACACTGACTGAAGTCAGGCAATACTCAAAACTGCAGAAATTTAAATCAATTGATAGCATTTTAAAAGGTCTTTATGGGTACAATTAAAAATGGCTAAAATAATATCATATTGCAACAAGACAATGATTTTTAGCAAATGATGTTAAAGAGCAACAAAAATATGAGCCACAGGAAACTGGTACAAATAACAATATTACCAACCACAGATTGGAGTCTTGCTTTATGATTAAGGAAAGATGTTTCTGATCAACAAATGGGATCTCATCTTATTAAAAAGCTTCTGCACAGCAAAAGAAACCACTGGCAGAGCAAAAAGGCAGCCAAAAATATGGGGAAAAATCTTTACCAGTTGTTCCTCAGACAAAGGGCTACTATCTAGAATATATAAAGAGCTTAAAAAAATAAGTCCCCACAAATTTAAAGACCCAATTCAAAAATGGGTATCCAAAATGAACACTTTTCAGAGGAAGAGGTAAAAGCAGCTAAAAAGTATATGAAGAAATGCTCAATATATCACTGATCATTTGAGAGATACAGATGACAAAGACACTGAGATTTCATCTCACTCCACAAAGAATGGCTGCTATTGCAAAATTGACCGGCAGTAAACGCTGATGAGGCTGAGGGAGAAATAAACCCTTCTCCACTGTTGTTGGGATTGTAGACTTGTACAACCATTGTGGAGATCAGTGTGGAGATTCCTCAGAAAACTAGGACTAGAGGTCCCATTTGACTCTGCTATTCCCCTGCGAGGAATATACTTGAAAGAATTAAAAGAATCATATCATAAAGACACATGTGCATACATGTTCATACCAGCTCAGTTTGTGATAGCCCGATCTTGGAAACAACCCAGATGCCCAACAACTGGACACTGAATAAAGAAGACGTGGGGTTTTTTTAATAAAATGGAGCATTGCTCTGCCATAAAGAATGACAAGGTTGAGTCATTTATGTGAAAATGGACACACTTTGAGGACATGCTAATAAGTGAAATAAATAGGTCACAGATATGTAAACCATATCTTTTCTCTGGTATGAGAACCTGTAGATGTAAATAAGTTCTAGAATGTATGATAGATTTTGTGAAATAGGAAACATTCAAAAAGAAAGTGGGGTTGGAGATTTAGCTCAGTGGTTCCAGCGCCTGCCATGCAAGCTCAAGGTCCTGAGTTCAATCCTGGTAACCACACACAATGCTGAGTGTAGTGACTCACACACACCAGCAATCAATACCACATACCACAGTGCCTGGGCGTGGTGGCTCACGCCTGTCATCCCAGCACTCGGGAGGCAGAGGCAGGATGATTGTTGAGTCTGAGGCTTGCCTGGGCTACATAGTGAGCTCAGGGCCAGCCTGAACTACAAAGCAAGACCCTGTCTCAAAAAAAAAAAAAGTAGTAGGGGAAAGTAATGAGGGGAAAGAATAAATACAATTTAAAAAGAAGCACATGTATATAGGGGGTAGGGAGTTGTAGAGTGGGTAGGGATGTGGGTAAAAATGAGAATTAACTCATGTCATATACTGATACGAATTCCCCAATGTTGAGTGTGATTGGGAGATGTATATGAAATGTACCAATAAAGAATTCAATTTAAAAAAGGATGTTTTTGGTACAACTTCACGGTATTTTTTGAGTTTCTATTTTAATACTGAAATAGATGAAGCATTATTTCTGGAGCCCCAATATGGACACTGCAGAGAAATTGTTAAAATTAAATGAACTATTTAAGAAATTCAACATTTTTATTAAAAACTAACATTTTATAGAAAAATATGAAATCATTTGTGAGGCATCTATTTTTATGTGAAAGAACAAGAGGAAGATTTTGGGGTACAGTTGTGAAGGTGCCTCCTGTCAAATCATTCAGGGCGTTATTTGTATGCAAGTTTATGCTGCAAAGTAATTTAAAGATAGTAGTATAAGATTAATGCAAGACTTGGCCAATACAGTTAAAGAACTTCATGAAAATCCATAGGTAAACTATACTGCAATCTTTTAAACATGCTGCAGTGATATAAGGAATCACCAGACAGAGTTAATATATTATGCAAGTTTGTACCACAAGGATTCAATTATATCTCTTCACTTTCTTAAAGGAGTTGTAAAACTTAAGGATATTTCAGTTTTATTTGTGATAAACGTGAACTCCAAACTTGTGTACCATTCTAGGGGAGGACTAGGAGTCTTACTCATGTTTCACCTGACATATATTTTGGAATAATAAACAGTGTGTTACCTTACAATGAATTGCTCTGAAAGTAACTTTAAAAATAAAGAAATGGATGGAACAGAATGTTTTGAAAAGTTACTGAAAATGTTTCTAAAATTAAGATGATATTTTAGCTGAAAAGTATATAAGTGAATTCCTTAAAATGCCATATCTGCACGCTTAAGTAGAAAAAAAATCTGGTTTTGTGTCTTCCAAACATAGCGCAGTGATATTTTAATAAAATATAAAAATGTAACCTATTTTATTAGTTCATAAAAACAAAGGGTAGACACCTAAGATAGAAACCAAACAGTTAAATCACAACAAAAAGAAATGGATGGAACAGAATGTTTTGAAAAGTTACTGAAAAAGTATGAAAAGTATTTGCATTATTGGTTTATGAGAATGAAAAATAATTCCCATTTAGTGATTCATTTCTTCAAGGTGTGTCTCCATATGCTACAAGACTATCTTTCCAGGCCAGACAATCTTTAAAGTCAGGCTAGACAATCTTTAAAGTAAGCAAAATTTCACCGGTCCTTTGGGTCAGTTGACCTCATAGGGTCATACTAAATTTTTAAAACCATAAAATCTGTCACATCATTCTCACCAATAAAATATTTCCAGTTAGTGAGAGTAAAAGGCTTTTTGTACTGGCAAGAAAAATATAAATTAGCTTAACACACTGCTTATTCAACCTTTCATTCTTTTAAATTTTCTTTTGGATGTGTCTTCTACTAAACATGAAATATTAGCACAGCAGTACCTATATATGTGTATGTAGGCTACGCTTTGCGTGTATAGCATACTGTGTGGGAGATGCAGACAGAACAGTTGGGCAGCCCTGGCTGAGGGGGAGACAGGCCGTGAGCAGAAGCTGCAGCTGTATACAGGAAGCAGCTGAGTTCACCTGTCAAAATCTGTGTGGGATGGAGGCACACAGCACGGTGCTTACTTAGGACTTAAAACCTGATTTGAAAGAGGTAACAGATATTATAAAATAGGGAGAAAATGTTCACAGGCGAAGAGGAACCAGAGAGGGCAGACAAAGGAAATGGAAAAAAAAAGGGCAATTTGAAAACAAGAAGAAAAACATGGAAATGAAGCTTATGTATATAAGGGGAAGGAGGTGGTGTGAATAGGAAAAAATAATAAGATTTATCATGTACACGTGCAAATTCTCAATGATGAATGTGATCATAAATCTCACCTAAGATGTACCAATGAACTCAATAAATTTAAATAGATAAATAAATAGACCCAAACCTTCCAGAGCATGGACTTCAAAAAGTCCTCTGGAATGAAGAGAATTTCGCCAAGTAAGTTAGGGTATGCACTAGGGTTAAGGGGGACAGGTATTCCAGCTGATGACAGCGAGGGGGAGAAGCAATCCAGACATGGGCAGTGTTTTGTTGTTGTTGTTGTTGGTGGTGGTGGTGGTGGTGATGGTGGTTTTTGTTTTGTTTTGTTTTGTTTTTGCAACACTGGGGAATTAACCTAGAGCCTCAGCATTGAGCTTCATACTTCAGACTTTTTTTTTTTAACTTTTCAGACAGGGTCTCCTTAAGACACCGAGAGGCCCACGCTAGGCACGAATTTGCAATGATCCTGCCTGTGTGCGTCACCAGGCCTGTCTAAATGTCCAGTGCTTTGCGATTACTGTGGCATTTCCAAATGTCTAAAAGCATCTGTGGGAGACTGACAGGCAGTGGGGCTGGACACTCTGGGAAGGCCCTGGTCATGAAGACCTTTGGTGCCTCAGCAGGTCCTGCAAAGAGGCCACAGTGCAGGCTGACAGTCTAGAGGATGGACTCTGGGATCCAACTGGCCCTGACCTGATCCTGTCACTTACTACCTATATGCCCTTCAATTACTGACTTCTCTATACCTCACAACTACAAAAAGACAAGAACATTCTGAGTGAAATAATTCCTTAAGTGCCTGAGAATTATCTATATATAATAAAAAAAAGCAATGCTAAGGTTATTTTGATATCAGTTGGGGCAAGTGTTTGAAGTATTTTAAGCAGTGATGTAACAGGTGATTCAGGAGAATCTCTCTGGCTGCGCTGTACAGCACGAAGCTAAGGAATGCGAAGCTGACCGGGAGGCAGTTCTAGGGCCCACAGTTATCTAAGAGATAAATAATGAGAGGCCAGTCTGCATGGAGGCTGCAGGAAAACGTGGAGGAAAATGGAGGAAGCTATTGATAAAACAGAACATCTGTAACCATGCTGCCAGATAAATGCAATTAGTTTATCACTCTTTAATTAAAGTTCAACCTTACTGTATGAACAAACCACATGATAAAATTCCCCCAAAATGGTCTAGCTTGTCGTTGTTGTTTGCTTAAAAAAATAAAGTAGCATGTCAGCCTGGTGTGGTGATAAATGCCTATAATCCCAAAACTCTAGGAAGCTAAGGCCAAAGGATCATAAGTCTAAGCCCAGCCCAAGCAAGTTAACAAGATCCTACCTCAGAATAAAAAGGGCGAAAGCTCTAGTCCTCAGTACTGAGAAAAAAAAAAAAAATTAGCATGCTATATTTTTTTTAAAAGATGTGTGTCCAGAGGAAGCAGAGCAGAGTAAGATGATGAAATATGCATCTGTAATAATCGTTCTCCCCATAAAAACATCCATTTAAACAATTCTCAATGAATAAAAATACTTTCACAAGAGCCAAGAAAACCAATTAAGAGATCAAGATATTTGGAGACAGCATAATAATAAGAGAGCTCACTGAAAAGAATACAAAGATAGTTTTGTAAGACCTGAATTACTTCTTCCGTAACAGTAGGCAACAAAGTCCAGAGACACACCACCTGCTTGGGGAGGAAAGAGAAATGATCAGTGGATAATGGCTGCGACTCCAACACCAAACTCACTCACTACTGTGAAACTCCGCACTGGCAGAGCCTGGCAGAGCCCGAGGCCCCTGACTCAAGGCATCTACCCACAGGCAAAGCTCTAGGCCCGCCCTGGCACCCAGCGGAAGCCTACAGAAGCTTCACGTCAAACCTGAGCTCTCCTCACAACACTGTCAGCGAGCGGCAGCAGCCTGGGCTCCGATAACAAATCGCAGCTCCACCATGGCGACTCTAGGAGCAACTCGGAGCTGCAGTATGCTCAGCAGCTTCCGGCTCAGGTGTGCCCCAGGGCTATCCCAGCGCCGGGAGCCAGAGGAGTCCAGGCCAGGGCTGAGTGCGCCCGGTAGCTCGGGGATTAAGCGCCTTCCCAATGGCTGACGCAATCCCCGTTGGCGAGCACACCAGACGGCCTGCTCAGAAGGCCCTCACAGGTTACTACTGCAAGGCGTCCCCGGACAGAGCCGGCCTGCAAAGCCTGGGATTAGTACTTGTGTTTTCAGGGCACAGACAGTGACACAGAAGCATAAACATGCAGAAAAATTAAGGAAATACGGAGTTACCAAACAGAAGAACAAAGATGCTAGTCACCGACCTAAAGGAGATGCATACGCATGAGCTTCTGAACAAAGAGCTCAAAAGATCTGTTTTCAGGAAGCACATGAACTTCAAGAAAATTCAAAAACCAATAAATGAAATGAGGAAAAAGTAAGTGACCAGAACCAACAATTTAATGGGGAGATTAATAATGATAAACCAGACGGAAATCTTGGAGTTGAAAACTAGAGTGAATAAAATAGAAAAAGAGTTCAATAGAAAGCATCAATAGTAGAATTTGTCAAGCTGAAGAAAGAATATATAAACGTGCAGAGAGCTTGTTTGAAAAGGTATAATTGGGAAGAAAACATGAAAAAAAGAACAAAACTAATAAAAGAGCATAGGTTTTATGGTAGAGCACCAAAAGAGTACATTTATAAGCCACTACCTTCCAAAAAAGTAAATAAAGATAAAGCCGTAAAAATCTTATTTCAATAAATAGGAGAAACTTTCCAGACCTGAAAAATGCAGTTTCTAGCCAAAACCTACCCCAAC
>PVIC010043523.1:0-15387 GCA_004025085.1 Thryonomys swinderianus
GTGGTTACCGGGGATCGAACTCAGGTCCTTGCGCTTGCGAGGCAGGCGCCGGAACCACTGAGCTAACCCTCCGGCCCTACCCTTGAACTCTTGAGTGTTGGAATTACAGGTGTGAGTCACCACGCCTAGCTGGGTTTTTTGAGAAAGGGTCTCAAACTAAGAAAAGAAAGAAAGAGAGAGAGGAAGAAAGAAAGAGAAAGAAAAGGAAGGAAGGAAGCAACGAAGGAAGGAAGGAAGAAGTAATGCTGGGAAGAGTGGCTCACACCTGTAATCTCAGCACTTGGGAGGCAGAGGCAGGAGAATTGCTGAGTTCGAGGCTAGTGTGGGCTACATAGTGAATTCGGGGCCAACCTGAACTATAAAGTGAGACCCTGTCCTAAAAAAAAAAAAAAATCAAAAAAGAGACAAGGTCTCTCTATAGTCTAGGCTGGCCTTGAATTTACTATATAGCCCCAGACTAATCTTGAATTTCTGAACGTCCTCCTGCCGCAGCCTCCCAAGTGTTGGAATCACAGGTGTGTACCACCACACTTGGCTAGAAGATCCTGGTTTCTAAATACCATTATTTTCCACTAGAAAGGAACATGCCAGTCATACAGTGGGTTCTCCCAGTTTTGCCATGGTAATATTCATACAGCATTCTGTTTTGAACAGTAACCATTCCCTTGATATCTACAATATTATCCTTTTTGTCAGTTCATATATATGTGGCCAAGGAACAACTCTATTTTCTAAAAGTCCTAGCAAACATATACTTGAGTTCCTTTCCTCTTTCCTTCTGTGTTCGTCATTTCCTGATCCTTTAGAGGCAAAGCAAAGTATGTGACTATAATATCCAGATCTAAATTTGAAATACAAGTAATTATTTCCTAAAATATTTTATATATGCATTGGAGCAATTTTGAGATCTTGAAACAGCTTGGAAGCTACACATTAGTTTTATGTCTGTAAAGATCAATACATTGTTGGGCCAGAGATTTAGCTCAGTGGTTCTGGTGCCTGCCTCGCAAGCACAAAGTCCTGAGTTCAATCCTGGTGACCACATAGAATGCTGGGCGTGGTAACTCACACCCACCAGCCATCAATACCACATACCACAGTGCCGGGCATGGTGGCTCACGCCTGTCATCCAGCACTCAGGAGGCAGAAACAGGAGGATTGCTGAGTTCCAGGCTTGCCTGGGCTACGTAGTGAGCTGAGGGCCAGCCTGAACTACAAAGCAAGACCCTGTCTCAAAAAAAAAAAAAAATGAAGAGCTGGTCAGGCATGGTGATACACACCTGTAATCCCAGCACTTAGGCTGAGGCAGAAGGATCACCATGAGCTCGGTGCCAGCCTCCGCTACATAGTGCGTTCAAGGTCAGAACTATATAGTGAGACCCTGTCTGAAAAAAACCAAACCAAAACCATGGATGTCGTTCAGTATGAAGGGCCCGGTTCAGTCCCTAATACCATGGAGGGATGGGAGCAGACCCACAAAAAAGCAGATAAAAGGGCCAGAGGGTTAGCTCAGTGGTTCCGGCGCCTGCCTTGCAAGTGCAAGGTCCTGAGTTCGATCCCCAGTAACAACATATAATGCTGGGCGTGGAGACTCACGCCAACCAACAATCAACACCACATACCACAATGCCGGACGTGGTGGCTTACGCCTGTCATCCCAGCCCTCAGGAGGCAGAGACAGGAGGATTGCTGAGTTCGCGGCGGCTTGCCTGGGCACCACAGTGAGCTCAGGGCCAGCCTGAACTACAAAGCGCAACCCTGTCTCAAAAAGCAAAAAAAAGCAGATAAACATAGCATCCAAACTGCTTCAGTAGTGTTAAGTTGCCCAACTGCTGGGTTGGGACTGTAGCTTAGATGTAGCATACTTGCTTAGGGTGCTCAAGGCCTTGAGTTCAGTCCCCAGGCCCAACCCAAAAAGACACATCATACTGCCCAGGTGTGGTGGTGTGTGCCTGTAGTCCTAGAGCTACTCAGGAGGCTCAGGCAGGAGCTCACTTGAGGCCTGGAGTTTGAGCCCAGCCTGGGCAATATGACGAGACCCTGTCCCATAAAACGAGAAACCACAAAAACACTGACAATGTAATGTTTGATGTTGAGGTAGTTTGATGAGCAGACATGTTTATCTTGGACCCTTTATGTTAAGGCCAAAGAATTTTACATTAGTGTTGGGTTATGAAAGATAAGGCAGCTTTGATTTTCAAAGAACTGAAAAATGGTTTTTCCCCCCTTTTCAGGATGGACTACTTGTTCTTCATTATGGTCTTGTGATTTCTCCTCTGAAAATAACTTGAAGAGCCAGTAGGGGAGAGAGTAAGGAGGCTTCTGCAGGACTGCGTTTCACCAAAGATTTCCACAAAACATATCAGGATAGCTGCTTCGTGCTGTCACACTGACTCTGTTTTTGGCATCAGGGTACATTGTAGACAATACAGTGCGTCTGTTTCATTAGAGACCATATCAAAGCACCAGAGCTCAGGGGAAAACCTTCAGAACACTGAGTTTTAAAATTCTTGTGGTTCCACATATGTTGATGTTGATTTCTGCTTCCCACCTTTGAAGTAGATGGGTCACTTTTTCTCTTTGTCGAGTGTACCCCTTTCCAGTTGGTGGTGGGCTGGGGTGCTCGTGCCAGAGCCTTGGAGGCTGGGAGCCAGCCTCAGCTCCGCCCAGGGTGTGTACAAAAGGCCACATGGGGGCTGCTTTTGCATGTTGCCATCATCTCTTGAGCCTGTGTCTGTTTTATCCTCCTAGCAACACCATTGCACAGGGGCTGTTCCGTTCCGTTCTAACTAACACAGACGAGTCCTTATGGTTCTGTGAAGAGACTGTTCCTCTAGGGCCTATGCCCCTCATGCCTTCAGTGTAATAAGACTACATGTTTTACAATAAGAGGTGCTTATTCGTGATTGTTTTTCGTTTTATTTGCATACATAGTGTGGTTGTTACCTTGTAATAACATTGCTTCCGAAAGTAATAAAAATTCAGGTGAATTTCAGAAGTTTACAGAATAGTTGTTTCCTCAGTAAAACAGCTTAATGTTTGTTTTTCCCATTATTTTTCACAGAGATAAAGAATAAGGGTGTTTGAGAGCTTACTTTGATGCAGAGTTCAGTTTTAAACATTATTTTGCCTAAAATTAGTATTTCATTGCTTTCTAAAAGAAATATTTTATAAACTTTATTTCACAGCAAAATTACCAAATGTGTAACTTACAAAATTAGAGGATTAGCAATTGTTTTGTAAAGAATTTGTGAATTGTATGTAAATCTCTTCTAACAATTAATAAAAATTTATTTTAGCCTATTTTGACTTGTGCTTACTGTGGATTTTTTTTTCTTTTTCTGTAGTACTGGGGATCGAACTCAGGCCCTTGTGCTTCTAAGGTAGGAGCAGTACCACTTGAACTAAACTCCCGGCTTACTGTGGATTCTTAAAACTTAACCAAAGCCTTTTAACAGACTAGGTATCTGAATAAAAGTTACTCTGTTCTTTGGTGGTGGCAGTACCGAAAGTGGAACCTGGGGCTTCTCACATGCTAAGCATGTGTCCTGCCACTGAACTACTTCCCTAGCCACGCTTGAGTCGAAGTTAAACTACCATCAAATGTGTACTTATGCCTGGTTTGGTGCCACACACCTGTGATCCCATCACTTTGGGAGGCTGAGACAGGAGGGTCTTGAGTTCAAGCCCAGACTGGGCAACTTAGTGACTTAGAGAGAACCTGTCTCAAGTGAGGGGGATGTGGCTCAGTATTAAGTCCACAAATTCAATCCCTAGTGCTGAAAAAAATAGGCATTTAAGAAACACATTTCCGGGGCCAGAGATTTAACTCAGAGGTTCTGGCACCTGCCTCGCAAGCGCAAGGTCCTGAGTTTGATCCCTGGTAACCACACACAATGCTGGGTGTGGTAACTCACACCCACCAGCCATCAATACCACATACCGCAGTGCCGGGCGTGGTGGCTCACACCTGTCATCCCAGCACTCGGAGGCAGAGGCGGGAGGATTGCTGAGTTCCAGGCTTGCCTGGGCTCCATAGTGAGCTCAGAGCCAGCCTGAACTACAAAGCGAGACCCTGTCTCAAAAAAAAAAAAGCCTTGATCTTCAGTAACTGCCTAGAATGTCCCATTTGTAATAAGAAAGTTGACTGGAAAAAAAGATTGGTGTTTGAAGATCATTATCTTTAGTTCCCAGACGTGGTTGGTTTCAAGCACAAGGCTAATGTAGCTGGCCGTTTCAGCAGAATGTTTACCCCAAAGAGGCTTACCTGTAGGCTTAGAGGAAGCACTCACCTTCCCCTTATTTTTCTCAGGAAACTACCCCATTCATGAGTTAAAATAGCAGGGAAAATGCTTTTTTTTTTTGTAGTACCGGAGGTCAGACTCGGGCCCTTATGTGTCCAAGGTTGGCGCAGTACCACTTGAGCTAATTCCCTAGCCCTTGAAAATGCATATTTTCTATAAAAGTAGAGTATTAAATACTTCTACAATGAAGTCAAAAGTGTTAGGCAAGACTGGGAATGTAGCTCAGTGGCCCTGCTCTCTGCCTGGCAAGCTCTAGGTTGTGAGTTTGATCCCTGGTACTGCAAAAAAAAAAAAAATGTTAGGCATTGCCTTAGTCACTTTCCTCATTTTTGGGGCAAAGTACCAAATACCCCAAACATAAGAGAGGAGCATTTTGGCCCATGTTTCAGTCCAAGCTCAGCTGGCTCCCAAGCAGTGTGGCATAGTGGCAAGGCCTGGGCCAAGGTGGAGAAACAGAATTGCTGTCAGCCCAGCCAGGAGGTAGGAGGCAAGGGAAGGAAAAACTTGGAGGGTTATGCTGCCAGACTTTCCTGGCACACCCATTGGCCCCCGCCTAGGAGTGCATGGGGCTCTGGGGGACCTCTAGACATACACCAGACAGAGGTTTGGAGGACAGTATTAAAAGGGACAGGGTGGAGCCAGAGGGTTAGCTCAGTGGTTCTGGCGCCTGCCTCGCAAGCACAAGGTCCTGAGTTCAATCCCCGGTAACCACATACAATGCTGGGCGTGGAGACTCACACCCACCAACAACACGGCATACCACAATGCCGGACGTGGTGGCTCACGCCTGCCATCCCAGCACTCAGGAGGCAGAGACGGGAGGACTGCTGAGTTCGAGGCTTGCCTGGGCTCCATAGTGAGCTCAGGGCCAGCCTGAACTACACAGCGAGACCCTGTCTCAAAAGAAAAAAAAGGGACAGGGTGGCCTATTGTCAAGGAACCTAGGCTCCTGGTTACAATATCTCTGAGAACCTAACACCGTAAAAGTGCTCAAAATCACGAAGAGCTCCGCCCTTTCATTTTAACTTCCTTTCCGGAGTTTAACCTAAAATCCAAAAACTGTTAAGTAGTTACCTAGTTATATTACTGTACTAGACCAAGTACTCTTACAGTTAGGCCACAAATTATGCTTTTTTTTTTTTTAGTGTTTTGAGACAAGGTCTTAGTTTGTAGTTCAGGCTGGCCTTGAACTCACTGTATAGCCCAGGCTGGCCTTGGAAGTCTGGCCATCCTCCTGCCTCATTCAGTTCTGCATCTAGGGTGACAGCAGGCACTCGATAAACTGCCACCAATCTTGCTGGTCTTTTCACAGTACAGTGCTTTGGGGGCTTTTTAATGTAAATAAACCTATGTTTACTGATTTTCAGAGCAATTCCCCAAGTTTAACATTCCCCTTGGAACAGAAAACTGGCCTGGAAGTTGCTTCATTCTTTTCCTTTTTTTCAAAAGTGCTTCTCCTAGTGCCAGCTGCCTTTCTCTGAACCATGCTTGGATTTGAACTGAACATTCTGGCTGCATCTCACAGCATACAATTCTTCTGTTTTTCCTTTTCTTTTTGAGACAGGGTCTTGCTTCATAGTTCAGGCTGGCCCTGAGCTCACTATGTAGCCCAGGCAAGCCTCGAACTCACAGTAATCCTCCTGTCTCTGCCTCCCGACTGCTGGAATGACAGGTGTGAGCCACCCCACGCCCAGCACTGTGGTATGCGGTATAGATTGCTGGTGGGCGGGAGTCACCACGTCTGGTATAATGGTATGTGGTTACCAGGATGGAACTCAGGACCTTACACTCATGAGGCAGACACTGGAACCACTGAGCTAAATACCCAACCCTTTTTAGTTTGTTTTTTTCCTTATTTTTTTATATGTTTTAGCCACACCAAAGATCGAACTCAGGCCCTTGTGCGTCCAAGGGCAAAGTACCACTTGACCTAAATCCCCGGGCCTTAGTTTTGCTTTAAGAGACAAGGTCTTTCTCCATAGTTCAGGCTGACTCCAAGTCATGACACTCCGGACTCAGCCCTTTCCCCCAGTGCAGATGTGCATCACCCAGGGGTTCTTATTGTGTATTATCTTAATTGAGATTAAAAAAGATTTCCAAAGGAAATTTTCCCAAAAGGAAAACTAGTTAAATGATATTTAAAATTAGAAGATGAAAACAAAGATTGCAAGGAACATATATTTTCCCCAAGAAGACATAAGGCGTATTTGCATAGTAGTTAAGGGCACGAATTATGGAGCCATGCTGCCCAGCTTTGGATCCCAGCCTTGCTGCTTATAAGCTATATGATCTTAGACATGTTATGTAATTTCTCTAAACTATAATTTTTCTTATATGTAAGAGGGAAATGGTATCTACTTCACAGGGTTATTACGGGCTGGTTGTGCTGGTGCATCCCTATAATCCCAGCACTCTGGTTGGCTGAGGCGGAAGGATCATAGGTTTAAACTCACCCCAGGCAATTTAGCACCCTAGCAGAAAGGGGGGGGTAGGAGAGAGGGGAGGAAGAGGGTGGGAGGGAGGGAGGGAGGGAAGGAAGGAAGGCTGGGGATGTAGCTCTGGGTTCAGTCTCCAGCACAGAAAATGACAGGGGATCATCATGAAAATTAAGCAAATGCCAGTCTGTAAAGAACCAGAACAATGCCTGGTATGGTCTGTCTGATTCAAATATGTAGTCCCTTCTCAAAGTGCATTACTGTGTTAGTTCCTTTCTAGTGACTAAGGGGATACATTACTATTAAAAGATTGATTCTGAACCACATTTTCCCCTGTCTTTCTACACACCTCCTGACTTTGCTAGCGTTTATCAGTAAGCAGGGGGCGGAGCAGGGAAGCATCGTCTTGGTGATTAGTATCACAGGCTCTGAGGCTGGACTGGATTCTGCCTTCACCCTAATTCTAATACTGGCTCTTCTGCCCCTGCTTTACACTGGATTACTCCATGGATAGGCATTTTGAGTTGCCAGAAGACCCCCCTATCATTGAGCTAAAGTCTGGCTTAAGATAAAGGATTGTTTAAACCTAAAAGACATTATGAATTGTGTTCTATATGAATCCTTGCACCAGGAAATCAAAGATGGAGGTTACACCTTCCTTTTGTCCATACTTACGTAGCAGGTCATTTGTTTACTTAAAGAACTACTTCAGGTGTTACGTGCCTGTAATCCCAGCCACTCAGGAGGCTCCGGGAGGAAGGTTACTTGAGTTTGGGGTTTGAAACCAGCTGGAAACAGTGAAATCCTTTTTCTTTTAAAATTTATAAGGAAAGACGCTTTTTTTTTTTTTTTTTTTTTGAGACAGGGTCTCACTTTGTAGTTCAGGCTGTCTCTAAACTCACTATGTAGCCCAGGTCAGCCTGGAACTCAGCAATCCGCCTGTCTCTGCCTCCCGAGTGCTGGGATGACAGGCGTGAGCCACCACTCCTGGCACTGTGGTATGTGGTATTGATGGCTGGTGGGCATGAGTCTCCACACCCAGCATTGTATGTGGTTTCTGGGGATTGAACTCAGGACCTTGCGCTTGCGAGGCAGGCGCCAGAACCTCTGAGCTAACCCTCCGGCCCAATGTAGCCCAGGTAAGCCTCGAACTCAGCAATCCTCCTGCCTCTGCCTCCTGAGTGCTGGGATTACAGGCGTGAGCCACCACGCCCAGCATTGTATGTGGTTACTAGGGATCGAACTCAGGACCTTGCGCTTGCAAGGCAGGCACTAGAACCACTGAGCTAACCCTCCGGCCCCCAAGGTAAGACGCTTTTTTTGTGATGTGCAGTAATCAGCAATGGGCTAGAACCTGTGACCATTGTATTACCAAGCTCCCGCCCTCATATAAATGATGGTGGTTACACTCCCCTGAGCATCCTGTAAGTCTGAAGGACCCATGGTGGGTCTAGAGTGTAATGTCCCAGGCGCTGAACAGGGATGCCTGCGGGGCGGGGGAGCCCTCTGGTACAGTGGGCGGTGAGTCGGGGCAGTGAGTCGGTGGGGTCGTAAGCTCCAGGGCCCTCGAGATCTACTGAGGCGCTGCAGAAGCATAAATGTTTACATCTGTGGTGTGGTTCACTCTGCTTTACCCCCACAGTGTGTGTGCCCTGTAAGAAAGGCGTTGTTAGTCTAGCGCCCACCACAAGCTGGGGTGGCCTCATCATAAAGCATGAGGCGGTCGTCAGATCGTCTTGGGAGATCAGTGCAGGGCCAGCCGGCCCTTCTGTCTGCACAGTAATCATTCTCTTCGCCCTGCAGGGCACACAGCAGGGCTCGGGAATGTAACAGGGACAGTCCTTTGTTTACCTGGGTTCAGTAGCACTCACCCCATTTGCAAAGGGCATCTCGTGTTTGATCTTTCAAAATTACAAAGTGACAAGATGACCTCTCACTTGTATTTCAAGTTGATAGGTGTTGTAAAGGTAATATTAAGTGCTCTATAAAGAAAAATGCAATTTAACTATGGTTTACATATGTAAGGGCCTGTAAAGCCCCTCTCCATTCTTTCCATTTTAAATTACCATGTTTATTCTACCTGAGGCCAAGAGGAAAATGTGTTTGTTTTGTTTTGTTTTTTAGATAGGGTCTTCCTTTGTAGTTCAGGCTGGCCCTGAACTCTCTATGTAGCCCAGGCTAGCCTCGAACTCAGCAGTCCTGCTGCCTCTGCCTCCCGAGTGCTGGGATTACAGATGCGAGTCACCATGCCTGCTATTGTTGTCGGTGGTTACTGGGATCAAACTCAGGAACTCAGGACCTTGTGCTTACTAGGCAGGTGCTGATACCACTGAGTTTAAATCTCTGGCCGAAGGGGAAAATGTGTTCTTGCAATCTGGATGTTTTCCAGGAATTTGGAGATGTCTGATGAGATGGCAATAAAGTGATGGCTGAAAGCAGTGAGTTTTCATACACAGCCACTTTCCCAGCGGCCTTTGCTCTTTTTTTTTTTTTCTTACATCCAGGAGGTTCTGGCTCCTTCTCCAGCATTGCTCTGAAGTCAACACTCTTGGGAGATCTAGTTTCTGAGGACACAAGGGTCTTCTCCGCAGCAGCAGGTACGAGAGACTTTTGTGCATGTTTCTGGTAATTCCTTAAATTCCTGACCCATGCCTTTTGAAAGGGAGGTGAAATTTACATAGTAAACCTGTCTTTTAAGCACACTGTTCAGGACAGAGGCATTCGCAGTGCTAGGCAGTGCCTCCTTCTCATTCCAAAGCTCTGCCTGCGCTCCAGAGTGAGCCCCGGCTCCTGCTCCCGCTGCTCTCTCCAGCCCTGGCAGCATCCAGGCTGCCTTCCGTTCTGAAGGACATTTGAATATGTTTTCAAAGCTGTTTCCTGTTGGCCTTTAGAGCCATGAATGGTGGTTCTGGGTCTTCTTGTTGGCACACAGGTAAGTTCTGTAACTTTTCACCACGACTGCTTATAACTTTATTAATTCCAGAGATAAATTGGGATTGTAGCTTCTAGTTAATCACTCAAATATTGTTCCTCTTTTTTTTTTTTTCTTTTTTTTTCCTTTTTGGAGACAGGGTCTCGCTTTGTAGTTCAGGCTGGCCCTGAGCTCACTATGGAGCCCAGGCAAGCCTCGAACTCAGCAATCCTCCTGCCTCTGCCTCCCGAGTGCTGGGATTACAGGCGTGAGCCACCATACCCGGCACTGTGGTATGTGGTATTGATTGTTGGTGGGCGTGAGTCTCCATGCCCAGTATTATATGTGGTTACCGGGGATCAAACTCAGGACCTTGCACTTACAAGGCAGGCGCCGGAACCACTGAGCTAACCCTCCGGCCATATTGTTCCTCTTTTTATCCAGTGCTGTAAAAATGAATTCTGAGTATCCTGGATTTATTACGTCTTGAAGAATCACCCAGAGCCCATTTTCAGGCCCACTGACGGGAAGCTACAGAATTCCTTTCCAAAATTACAAGACTCCACCCACCCTCCCACAGAGAAACAGCAATCAGATCTCCTTGGCGTGCAGCAAGGCAGGGGCAACTTATGGCTGGCGGCTGAGCCCCACTTTGAGTCGGACACCCCGGTGCCTCGCAGGAGGGCAGCAGCAGGGCAGCGGTGCCCCCGGGACCTGGTGTTGCCAAGGCTCCGGCAGAGCAACCGAGGCCTGCTGAGGAACAAGCAGGCCGGAGTCTGATGCGAGACCAGGGTCCCAATCCCGGCTTCCCCGTGTCAAATGGTCCTACAAATGCTGCGGCTCAAGTGGGCGCAAGGCTTAGCTAAGGTGAGCGTCCCCTCTGCCCGGTCCTGTGTCTGCCCCAGAGAGGAAACAGTCGCAGGAAACACAGCCGCTACTAGCGGCTCCAGGTACGGAGGGCGGGAGGTTCTGCCCTGGGACGGTCCCGTGTCTTTGGGAGGCTCAGTCAACTTTGCGGCTGGTTTTCCCACCGTCTGCTCAGCTCCTTGCTTTGTCCTGTTCTCGGTGCCATTTGACCTCACGGACTTCCCCTCCCCTGGGCGTTAGGGCCTGAATGTCTTCTGTGCGACCAAGTCTGGAGGTGCCTGAAAGTCTGCTATAAATGAGTTCACTGTGCTTCACAGTAACTCACGGAAAACAGGAGATACGTACGAGTCGGTCGGAACCAGGCAGCCTCGAGGAACCCTATGGCACTTCCCCACATGACAGCAGAAACCACAGTACATGAACTAAGTTGGTGAGATTCATGTGACTTTTAATTTCTTATTTTGCTAATGTCTCACAGTAAGTGTGAGAATTAAAGACGAGGACTGGGTAAGGGTCGGGAAGAGTGTCTTGAGTTCCTTGAGCTACTGAAGCATGTGGTAGAGTAAGAAAGTTCTGTAAAAGCATCATGTCCCCGTCGCCGTGGAGTTCATCATGGAGGGGCAGGACAGGGACAGGAAGTGAGCACACATGGGACACATCCTGCTCACACTCGGCTCCAACAGGCAAGGTGGACGCCACGCAGGCGGGAGGTGAGGAGGGACCCACGCACTGCCCTGGGCTCCCACAGTCACGGTGGGGGACTCTTGTAGAAGAGAAAGTTATTTTGCTTGCTGGTGGTGTGGAGTGACCAGAAATGGTTTAACTTTGGGGCCGTAGCATTGTGTCCTGGCGATGAAATATTGACGCTTAGCACTCTTAAAGGGCATAGGAGGAAGGCGAGGCCCCTGCAGGCCTTGGCGAGTGGGGCTGTGGGGTTCTAAGGGTGAGGGCGTGGAGAGCTAATCCTACACACCACACGGGGACGGACACACGACACACGGGCCTTTTCCCTCCAGAGACTCTCACCTCTTCTACTTGCACTACGGAATCTAAGGTCAGCTTAATCACAGATTAGGGCGAGTGACTGTGCTTCTAAGGTTGAGGTGAAAAGCCATATTCTCAGTAATCTCTCCTCCCAACTAAGTGGATCTGAGTAAGCTGAAAGCCTAACATCTAAGGATTCTTTTCATTATTTTGTTAGGGAAATCCCTTAAAATTAGTCACTGCCAAGTTTTTAAACCTACAAAAGTGAATGGATATGAAATGGGCAGGGATAAGCCACACCTAATCTCAGGGACGGTCAGCATGCATTTAATTTTACCAGTAAGCGAAGAGAGTAAAAGGGACTAAGTTCTTTTGTAAAGAACTTAAACATGTTTAAAAGGGAAGAATACTTTTTTTTTCCTGGATGGAAAAAACGATATATGGAGTTGGAGGGAGTGGAAAGTAAAATGTCCATTAAACAAACACCTATCGTCTGTGGCTGTCATCAGAGTGGACCTGGGCACGGACCACTGGTCTGTTTTGGCAGTGATTTTGTGTTTTCAGTATCTAGAGTAAGATTCTACGGCTGGGCACTGGCTGGGCACTGGCTGGGCAGCGTGGAGCGTAGGTTTTCATTCCAGCTCACAGCCCGCGACGGCGGCGAGGTCCGCACCCCTCTGAGCTGGCCGCCTCCCTCCTGTGAAGCCTGAGCCGCCCGGAGGAGGCGGAGCTCTGAGGCGGCTCCTCCGGACCGCAGTGTGCTCTGGCTAAGGGCTGGATTTCCTGTTAGGAAGTGTTCAGCGCTGACTACGAGACTGAAGCCTTGAAGACATTATAGAGATAGTGGTGACAGGTGTTATGGTTCAGGAGTAGGCTGTTTAGCAAGTCAAATGCATATTATTCCCTCTTAAGCATTAACTTTTTAAAGCAAAGTGTTATATTTTTTGGCTTGAAATGGTGCTTTCTTCTATATTTGACTTCTCGGTTTTCTTAGGAGATATCACTGTCTCCTCCAAAATGTCTTCAAAACCTTCTCCTAGCTGGGAGGTGGTTTTGGAGGCCGCCTTGCAGGCCTCCTGCTCCTCCTCCTCTTTCTTAAGTGACAGCCCCGCGGACGATCCCTTGGAGGCCGTAGAGCTGAGGGCTCTAGAAGGGAGCAGGTAACTCGGGTTGGGAAGGGGATTGAGCCCTGAAATGCTTAATCCGCTGGTGCTGAATCGCGTCTCTTCACCTTCCAGCAGTTTCCTGTAAACCAACAGAGACAAACTCTCAGGAGGTCAGCTTGGCGTCTTTTGTCAAAAGAATGTGACCCTTCAGTCCCTATTCATTTTAAAGGTACTGCCACTCTTCCGTGAGATTAGACCCAAGGATATTGCACCCTAAGGCTCAAAGAGTTGGAGATTAACACGCACATGTACACACACACACACGCACACACACACACATACAACTTCCCGCTGTTTAAAGCAATGTCAAAGGGAAACCTGTCCGACTCCCCTGAAGAAAAACCTACAACCTCCTTTGCCACATCACACTCATCTTTGGCAGTTAGAGTCTGCAGAGCTTTTGGGAGGAAGTCATTTTCCTAATTAACACCTGCGCTGCAAGAAGGATAAAGAGGTGAGAAGTCCGCACGGGAGACAGGAAACGCCTAACTCAGCTGATTTAACATTTGCATATTTCTGTGTGGAAGCTACGAAGGAAACAGAACTGGAAGTAAAGAAAGCCAGTGAGTGATACTTCTCGGGCCCCGGACTTCTCGGCCACGCTAACCGAAGCGTGGTCCAGGTGCCCTGCTTCTTCTAGCTCCAATCGATTTTACCACCCTTTCTCCACTGAGCAGACGCTCGAGACACTAGGGCACCTTGGAGCTTGATTCTGCAGCGGTCGGACGTGAGGATGAAACTGTGCCCCACCCGGGGACCCCGACAGCGCCGCCTGGCCCGCGGCTGCCTGAGACGTAGGAAAACTTCATGAGGTACGTACTGTAGTCCCTAGCACATCGGGTCATTCAAGAGACAGCTCCTGCAGTTACAGTTTTTCTTTCTTTAGGAATCCAGAGGGAAACTACCTTTCATGACTTGCTAAGTGTGTAAACCTTAATTTAAAATGAGAGTCTGATGGAGTTTTACTTCAGCCTCTACAGGTTTGGAGAAAGCTCCAGGACTCAGGAGGTGAGCAGCAGCACAGAGAGACTGACTCACCCAGAGGGGGCCGGAAGCCCCTCTCTTCAGAGCTCGCACTCGGACCCCGGAGGCTGGACCCGCCCAGGCGCACACCCCGCAGTACCTGTAAGCGGCTATCTCGATGTCAAGGGCCATCTTGACGTTGAGCAAGTCCTGGTACTCCCGGAGGTGGCGAGCCATCTCGCTCTTGGTGCTCCGCAGGTCGTTCTCCAGCTGCCCGATGCTGTCCTGCGGAGTGACACGCCCCAAATACTTAGGCCACAGGAACTGAGCTTCCTTGAGATTCCACAAGACAAGGATTTTTGACCCCAACTCCAAAGCGCCTAAAGAACTTACATCCGGTTCCATCTCCCAGCCCAGATTCCCCTTCATCTGTGCTCAGATGGGGTCCTGGCCTTTGCAATAAATGTCCCCCAGAAATTCCGACGATGGGGGGTTGGGAACTTTATCAAGGAGTGAGTCCCAAGGGACACTGGGAGGTGAAACGTGGAGAAGACAGCGGCTCTCCTGCTACCCTCTCCTCACTCGCGGACGGGCCTGCAAGTCGGCTGCACTCTGTGGAGAACATTTCCCATGACGGGTGACGAAGCAGAAATACTCCTCAGGAACTCGGAGTGTTTTGTTTGTTTGTGGGTTTTGTTGATACAAATGGAACACTGAAGTTATTTATTTATTTTTCTATCTATTTATTTGTTTATTTTGCGGTATCAGAGACAAATTCAAGACCTCGCGCTTGTGAGGCAGGCCACAGTGCCACTGGCAGCCAAACTGCCAGCCCTCTTTTTGTTTTTTTTGACCCAAGGTCTCACTAAATAGTTTAGGCTGGCCTTGAACTCACTATGAAGCCCAGCCTGGTCTCGAACTAGTGCTGATTCTCCTGTCTCAGCTTCCTGAGTGCTGGGATTTCAGGTGTGCCACCACACCTGGCTTAAATTGCAATTTTAAAATTTTTTATTTTTCTTTTTTACAGTGCCATGGATTGAAAGTAGAGCACTCCATTGAACTAACACTGAGCTTCATCCCCAGCCCTTTTAAATTTTGAGACAGGGTCTCACTAAGTGGCTGAGGCATGACTTGAAATTGTGATCCTCCTGTCTCAGCCTCTTCAGTGCTGGAATTACAAGCATGTACCACCAAGCTTGGTTTGAAATGACAATAGATGAAACAAAATAGAAGCCTAAATTCAGCCAGCTGTGGTAGCACACATCTGCAATCCAGCTGTCTGCAAGGCTGAGGTACAAGGATCAAAAATCTGAGGCCAGCCAGGGCAACTTAGTGAGACCCTGCCTCAAACTAAAAGCATGAAGAATAAAATCAGAAATGGCTGGGGAGGTAGCTCAGCGTAAAGGCCTGTTTTCCATTCCCAGGACAGGGCTAGGGTTTGGGGGGAGATAAATGGATGTCATAGTTTTACTCCCCATATGCGAACCAAGGTATGGAAGTGAAATAGCTTTAAATTTATGACCCCTGAAGAGCAAAAAGGTTTCCCATATATATTTTTTCCTTTTTTTTTTTTTTGTTTCTTTGTTGGAGAGAGAGGATCTAACTCTGTAGATCAAACTGGCCTGAAACTTGCTATATATCCCAGGCTGAACTCAAATTTGCAGTCCTCCTGCCTCAGCCTCCCAGAGTGCTGGGATTATAAATGTGAGGTACCATGCCCAGCTACAAAGTCTTTACATGGCCAATTCCTTGTCACA
>PVIC010043524.1:0-15385 GCA_004025085.1 Thryonomys swinderianus
AATCCTCCTGTCTCTACCTCCCGAGTGCTGGGATTACAGGCGTGAGCCACCACGTCCGGCATTGTGGTATGCGGTGTTGGTTGTTGGTGGGCGTGAGTCTCCACACCCAGCATTATATGTGGTTACCGGGGATCGAACTCAGGTCCTTGCGCTCACGAGGCAGGCGCCGGAACCACTGAGCTAACCCTCCGGCCCAAGATATTTCTTTTTTTCTGAGAAAATTCTCTTGAGATGGCACAAGTGGCAAACCTATGGTATACATGCTGCAGCAGGCTGTTCGTATTCCTGAAAGTTCTAAAGGTTCATCATTACTGGTTTAGTGCTATGTCAAAAATGATAGCAGAAGGGGGAAAAAAAAGACAAAAAGAAAAAAATGACAGCACGAAGTCAAAACCTCTGTCTTCCAAAGGAAATAAAGTCACTCAATAATTAGGTGGTTTTGGCCAGGTGTGGTGGCCCACAGCTGTAATTCTAGGACTCAGGAGGCTGAGGCAAGAGGACTGCCATGAGCTTGAGGCCAGCCTGTCTCAAAAAGACAAAAAAGAAAAGAAAATTTAAGTGCTTTCAACCCAGCCCCGGGGCAGGAAAGAGTACTGGACAGCAAATCTGGTGACAAAGTTCTAACTCTTTCTACCCCAGAGGAGCTACATTATCTTGGATGAGTAACGATCCACATGGTATCAGGTTTCTGCTCTAAGAACTAAGGGGCTCAGACTACGGTTTCTAAAATTTCTTACTTGATATAACTCTAATATTACCTTCGATCTGTTTGAACAAGCAGCTACTCCAACTTCTGGAATCCATACTGTGGTCTGAATAGCTCCAGAGCCTATCACAACAGTTTGCAAGACAGAGCCATCCTAAAAGGAAATGTATTTATCAGTACTCAGCGCTTCACCTTAAATCTCATCACTGAGATTTAAAATCTGTATTTGGTCCGGAATGTGCCTGACAAGCACAAGGTCCTGAGTTCAATCCCTGTGCCACAAAATATAAGTAAAAACAAACAAATAAAATCTATACATTCATCCAAACATATTCTAAAAACTGCAGCTTAGCTAAATTCAACAATGCTCAATTGCTGCTCACTGCCCTAAATCTCTAAGGCCTAGATGACTAAAAATACTTATTATCAGTTAAAAAATTAAAGGACAGAGGACTCTTCAGAGTTTTGTCAGTATTCAACATATATTTTACAACATATTCCTAGCACTGGTTAATTTCCCTAACACAAAAATAAAATCTATGTTCTTACCCTTAATGACCAAATGTTCATGAGCCCACCAAGTCCGCCAGACACCAGGGCCAAGCCGTCAGAACTAAACGCAACGGTCCGAACCGGAGTGATGTGTCCCCGCAGCTGATAAACACACTTGGCTCCTGTTGGCTTCCTATATCCATCCTGCAATTCATTATTGTTATCGCATATTAAGATTAGAATAATTAATAGGTCTCAGGAAATTTATTTTGGGGAAATTTTACATTTCAGTATAAAACTGAGGGCTGGGAGAGAGACGCTTCTCACAAGGGCTAAACTTATTAATAAATAATAAATGCCGAGTCTAGTTCTCCTTTGCTGAAGTCTAGTTGCAGCCTTTGTGATTCATCTCTAAGCTTGTTTTCCACCCTTCAAAGTGGCAGGAATTAAAATACTTCAAAGTCCCAAGTATCCTTCAGAGACAGAAAAGTTCTTCTGTCAGGGTGCAATGCTGGGCACTGAACCGAGGCCCTTCTACATGTCGGACAAGCACTCTGCCACTTAGCTACCTATCTAGCCTTTTATGAATGTTTTTGGGGGAGGGATGTCTCCCTATGTTGTCCAGGTTGGCTTTGAGCTTATGATGCTCCTGCCTCAGCCACCCGAGTAGCTGGGATTATAGGTGTGTACTACTGTGTAGCTCTGACTTCTGCTTTTAAACCACCTAATTTTACTGTTCTGTATAATTTTCACTTATATCCCCCAATACTTGTGAGTTCACATGGTAATTCCACAGGGATAGTTTTCTTTTTTGTTGGCCGATGGTTCCATCTGTCACACAGGCTTTGTCTAATGTGTTTGCTCTGGGTTTTAGAAGCGTTAAATAATGCCACTCCACAGGCCACTTGTAAACCAGCTTTACCTTTAGTGCTTGCATTCTCATTTCTGCGATGTTTTCCTCCTATCAGCGCATTGGCTACTCCTTCCCTCCCTCTTTACCTTCCTCCTCCCCTGAGCTCCCTCTCTGGCTGTGACAGAACGTGATAACGTTCATACTCCTGAAGACTGCAAGCGGTGCCTCATCCAAGGATGTTTGTGTCACCATCAAAATGGAAAACAACTGGGAGTTGAGGAAGACAATTTCACTATCCTCTCAGGGGTTTAAAGAAATTCAAGTTGGGTGCTGATGTTTAATACAGGGAGACTTCACTTCAAACACTGGGTTTGGGCTTCTATTAAAATGTCAGACCCTCTCTTAATGACAGGCTGTTGATTCTGGGGAGCGACAATCAGTGGTTGGCAGTTGTGCCTTTTATACGAAGCTGCATGTGCTTCTTGGGTTGTTCTGTTTTTGACCTTCTTCACCTTCACCTTCTAACTCTCAGCATCATTAGATTACTTATCTAGATGGCTAAGAAACTGTAACTTCTGTTTAAGATAACAGAATCATTCTTCATAGGTGAACCCCTGGCATCAGAAAGAGGGGCTCCCATGGTGTGCATACTTAATTATACCAAAGACAAGACTGGCCCGTTTAGCATCTTTTCGAGTCATCAACTTAATAATGAATACTACTCAATTATGCATTAAATACCTCACCTTAATAAGCAATTTATCGTCTCTGACTTACCAAAAAAAAAAAAATCAAGCTAATTTGATCACACGAAATGATTTATATTTCCCTAGTAGGTCTTACCCTGTAGGATACAGCAGTGAATGTACTACTCAAGGAGAAATACTTTTGATAACACGTACTATTCATGGTTTCAGATAACACCTTCAAAAACATCAGAATATTACCCGGCAGTGTAACTCTGGGTCCCACCATCCTTCAGAACTAGTCACGCTGGTCTGTGTGGCATCTTGCGGGATACGCCAAACACACACTAAGCCATTCTGACAGCCACTTTAAAGGAAAGAAATCACGTAAGGAGACTTACATTCAAAGTTGCACACTAAGATCTCTGAGGTGATCTTATGGTGTCACACATTACATGAACAGTAACTAGGAAGAAACTTTTCATACTGAGAAGCCACATTTAATAGAGATAACAGGCTATACTAACATAAGAATTAAGACAAGTTCATAACATACGTAGCCATTAGTAACTGCAACTTGGATCCTTTCCCCGGAAGGCTGCACCAGGCAATGCCATTTACAATAGATGGGTGACAGAGTGAATGCAGACAGCGCCAGCATCCGGAAATCGGCCCCCAGAGTTTCACATTTTCTTCTTTGGCACATGTCATAAGAGTATGACCTGTTGGGTCCCACTTTATACTAACAAGAGTATCCTTAAAATAGCAGAGGGGAGGGAAAAATCAGAATAATGCTTCCTTTACACATAATTTCAATAATTTATGACCTGTACTTCTATAATTCAATTGCTTTGAAATCAATGTTTTATGCAAATCAGATACTGCCACATCATTTCCAACCACTATGTCAATTTCACCATTCAATGTAGTCTACATTATATACATCTGTGGCAAACAAAGCTCAACAAATTTTAAGTTAGACAAATAATGAAATTTTGACTCTGAAGTTGCTTCTTGTTATCTTTTATTTGTACATACATTTATTAAGTTATTTTTATTGATTCGTAAGTATTAACAGTCTGAAATAAATTTTTTTTTGAAAACTGAAGCTTCTGGGCCAGAGATTTAGCTTAGTGGTTCCAGCACCAGCCTAGCAAGCGCAAAGTCCCTGGTTCAATCCCCAGTAACCACATACAGTATCAAGCGTGGTTACTCACACCCACCAGCAATCAGTACAACACACCATAGTGCAGGGTAGTGGCTCACGCCTATAATCCTACCACTTGGGAGGCAGAGGCAGGAAAATTGCTGGGTTCGAGCCATGCCTGGGCTACATAGTGAGCTCAGGGCCAGCTTGAACTACAAAGCGAGACCCTGTCTCAAAAAAAAAAAAAAAAAGGGCCAGAGATTTAGCTCAGTGGTTCCAGCGCCTGCCTCGCAAGCGCAAGGTCCTGAGTTTGATCCCCAGTAACCACATACAATGCTGGGCATGGTGACTCACGCCCACCAGCAATCAATACCACATACTACAGTGCAGGACATGGTGGCTCACGCCTGTAATCCCAGCACTCGGGAAGCAGAGGCAGGAGGATTGCTGAGTTTGAGGCTTGCCTGGGCTACAGAGTGAGCTCAGGGCCAGCCTGAACTACAAAGAGAGACCCTGTCTCAAAAAAAAAGAAGCTTCCATCACACATGAGCAAACTTGTGTGAAGACCTGGGACACATACTGTGTTTGTGTGGCTATGATCACTGTGCTCTTCTGATTTTTCTTTTTTTAAAGAATTTTTTAAATTTATTTTTTTATTAGTGCATGTTTGCAATATACCCAGCTTACAATATTCTTCGGGAAAGGGGTACATGTATATAACACAACTGTTTGCTTTCTTTTCTTTTCTTTTTTTGAGGCAGGGTCTCACTTTGTAGTTCAGGCTGGCCCTGAGCTCAGTATGGAGCCCAGGCAAGCCTCAAACTCAGGAATCCTCCTGTCTCTGCTTCCCGAGTGCTGGGATGACAGGCGTGAGCCACCATGCCCGGCTGTTTGGTTTTTTTTTTAACCCCCTTCCCTCCCTTCTTCCTCTAAATCCTTTTTCTCATTTTCATTCTTACTGATATTATTCATCTTAGTTTGTGTTACAACATATAATGTTTACATTCATTGAGTTTCTCAGGTTCCTGTACATGGCATATTTTTATTTTTCTTATTTTCTTTTCCCCTCTCTCTCATCCTTCATCCTTATCTCTTGGACCTCTTGCTATTGGCAAAAGCCAACCCTTGTTGGAAGTCAGCCTCCATAAAAAAATCATCTGCCATAAGTGGAATTTCGAGGCAGGCTCTCTGAAGAGGGGTATCCCCCAGTATTACTATTTCACTGTTTTGATCTTACTCATTCTTCCTGACTTGATGCCTGTTTTCAACAGACGTTCCCATATATACACACAGTCCAGAGACTGTGTAAAATACTAAATTATTTTTAAGTGATTGACAGTACATTTGAGAAGGAACTTTGGATAGGGATTATTCTCACAATATTCCTATTTCACTGTCTTGGTTTTACTAATTCTTCCTGGCTGGGCTGGTTTTTCAAAAACAGTTTTTCCATGTGTATACATGGTCCAAAGAATGTGTAAAATATTAATTCATAAGTGGCTGATATAAAAAAATTAAAAAGAACTCGCCTCAAGACACACTACAGCAAAAAGCAAAGAAAATGTAACCATCTGGTGAAGCCGCATTTACCTTATGTGCATCAATCAGAACAATGCCTCCTTTCTCAAGGGGCTCCTTTGTTCCCAGCAGCAATTTTCCATCAAAATACCCCACGGCAAACTGTCTGTCTTCACTGAACCAAGCAATGCAAGTAACAGACACTAACATGATAAAAATAAAAGAACAAAAGGAAGAAATTTGTCACTACATGACTTAACAGATAGAGACTTTGAAACAAATATATGCTACCGCAACCACTTCAGTAAGTTTACAAACGGCTTTTGAATATATCAGACAAACCATAGCCTCACCGTGGGGATTTCTACTTTAAAAGTGTCATTTGTAAGTGGCAAAGATGACTTCTCATATTTAAAAATAGTGGTTGCTGAAAAAGAGCCAAAAAATGGATTCCTTGATTTTTAAGTCACTGTACGGATTCTTTTGAGAAAGATGTAAAATAACTGAGATGTGGGCCAGAGATTTAGCTCAGTGGTTCCAGCACCTGCCAAGCAAGTGCAACGTCCCTGGTTCGATCCCCAGTAACCACATACAACAATACTGGGTGCGGTGACTCATACCCACTCGCAATCAGTACCACATAGCACAGTGCCGGGCATGGTGGTTCATGCCTATAATCCCAGCACTCAGGAGGCAGAGGCAGGAGGATTGCTGAGTTCGAGGCTTGCCTGGACTACATAATGAGCTCAGGGCCAGCCTGAACTACAAAGCGAGACCCTGTCTCATAAATGAATGAATGAATGCATAAATGAATAACTAAATAAATAACTGAGATGTGAAATAACCTAGGTCATAGGGACTACTTGCAGCTTCTGCTTCTTTAATATTCCCTACTCAGTGTGTTTCCATATTCTATCAGAATGATTAACAATCTACATTCACCTTTGCTTCTGTAAGTATCTGTAGCAATGTAAGAGTAGACACATAAAAACCAGTACCTATAAGTGAGTCAGAGGAGTTTGGGAATTGAGCAGATGGAAAAAAGACTCTTTATCTTTTAAAACCTTGAATATTAAAAAAAAAAATTTAAAAACTAGATGAAAAAACCCTTCTGTGTTAAGAGTCACCAGTGCTCTGACCATTGAATTATTCTACTTCCCTCAAATAACTAACAAAAACCACTATTAAGATGCTGCAGTGCAAGTGCATAGTAAGAAATAAAAGTAAGAAGAATTCCTACTAACCCCCGTCACACAGGAATTCTATTCCTGCACCTTCTCCCATTTCCTCGGTTGATCTCTACCAATGATTTTTTTTTCTTTTTGCTCTTGGAGAGTTTAAAGGGAGACTTGGAGCCTTTTACCAACATTGTCACTTACACAAACAGGAATGACCAAACCTCATTTCAGCAGAGAGGTGTGAGAGAGTTTGGGACAGAAAGAGCTGTCCAGTCAGTAACTACAGTCATTAAAATGAAGTACCAATTGAAAACTGTGAAAAAACTGCCAAAAGCACCACTCACCTAGCAGTGTTAAAAGCAAGAGACGAAACAAAACTACCTACTTTGGGAGAAACTTCCTCGGCCAGATACAAGTATAGTCACTTACCATCCTTTCGGTAGCAGTGCTCCAGCTCTCGACGGTGCATGGTGGACACATCAGCAACTTCAATCAGTCCTAGGGATCCATCCATCCGTCCCACCAACAGTAATTCTGGTGAGTCTCCTGACCAGGCTGTTGCTGGACCCTCTTCTGGCCAAGCCAGTGCTGAAACCCAGTGAGGCTGAATATCTACTAAGCCTTTTCCTCCTAAAGAGGGGGAAAAAAATGTTAACTAGTTTTTATTTAATTCTTTAAAAAACACCATGAACAAAAAAATTACTACTTATCGATATACTCAATACCTCATCCAGTTTTCATAATAGACTACTAATCCACAGGTCTGCGAAGACAGGATTCTTTGTTTATTAACTATATATCATGATCAAATTAATAGGCTTTTATTGGGTAATAGAAGAAAGAATAAAGCAAACTATCTAGTGGCAAATGTCAAACACACACACTCTCTTCAACCATTAGTGAAGTCCAAGTTAACATGACTAATTTACCTATAGTTAAGGTTAGCTATTACTCAAATATGTGAAACAGCTATTTCTCAAATCATTAAAAATGAACAAAAAGGGGGGCCAGAGGGTTAGCTCAGTGGTTCTGGCACCTGCCTCGCAAGCGCAAGGTCCTGAGTTTGATCCTCGGTAACCACATATGATGCTGGGCGTGGAAACTCACGCCCACCAACAATCAATACCGCATACCACAGTGCCGGGCTTGGTGGCTCACGCCTGTAATCCCAGCACTCGGGAGGCAGAGACAGGAGGATTGCTGAGTTCAAGGCTTGCCTGGGCTACATAGTGAGCTCAGAGCCAGCCTGAACTACAAAGCGAGACCCTGTCTCAAAAAAAAAAAAAAAAAAAAAAAGAACAAAAAGGGCCGGACATTTAGCTCAGTGGTTCCGGCACCTGCCTCACAAGCGCAAGGTCCTGAGTTCAATCCCGGTAGCCACATACAACAATGCTGGGCGTGGTGACTCACACCCACCAGCAATCAATACCACATACCACAGTGCCTGGCATGGTGGCTCGTGCCTGTAATCCCAGCACTTGGGAGGCAGAGCCAGGAGGATTCCTCAGTTCCAGGCTTGCCTGGGCTACACATTGAGCTCAGGGCCAGCCTGGACTACAAAGCTAGACCCTGTCTCAAAAAAAAGAACAAAACTACTAATAAGTCCAACATTACGATAATTTGTTTTCTAGAGAGATACATTAAGTTGATAAGAGATATATTAAGTTGTGTACCAATGAAAGAAAAATAACAAAAAAATTTCAGTTGGTTTAATAGAAAACATAGCTTAAAATCCAGTGACAATTATTTCTTCAGGACAACTTAATTGTACATTAAAAGAAGTTTTAGTTTACAACTAAACTAGAAAGACAAACCAGAAAACAAGTGTCTACTCTCATTCATTTCCAGCACACTGTGCAGAGTCTCGGAACTGGGGACCAGTGTGTGAATGCCAAAGTGAAGAGAAGCCACTGGGAGGACTCAGAAGGCTGAACGGAAGGATTTGGCGGTTTACCTGTATTGACATGACTCTTACCATTGACTTGCCAGATATTCACCATCTTTTCCAAAGCCCCTGCTAGATATTTGCCACTGATACTCCAAGAAACAGGTGAGAAGCTTGGGTCGCTGGGTGACCCAAGGCTGTCCTCAGCATCTCCTTCTCTAGAATACAAGAGATACAGAGAGAGTTCTAATCGCCATTATCCAAAAGTAAACTACACCCTAAACCTCAAAATATGGGTTTCCCATAGACTAAAATCCTTAATAGCAGATTCTTTTAAAATGTTGGTTGGAAATATTGGCAGTATTTGCTAGCATTTATCATCATGTGAAAAATGTCAAATTATACAAGAATGAGGCCTTGACTATCCCTCACTTAATCAGTACATAATTTGTAAGCAAAAACACTCAAGATTTTGTATGGCTGTACACATTTTATACAGAGTACTTTGGTTTCTGCTTGTCTTGTCACCAGGTAAATTCTCAGGGAAAAATACCTACAATATTATTAAAAATGCTACATTCCAATATGAAGTCAATAAAATTGCTCTAATTTCCAAACAACCCTGGAAACTGATATAAAATTAACCTACTTTATTTACCTGAACATTTATTTGCCAGTAGACCCTTACTTAATTCTAAGTTCAAATACAGGTAGTATTCATTTGTATTTTCTGTACAACTACCCTGCAGGTTAACAATACACACTGGAGATGTAGTAATATTATTCTAAAAGCAAAATTTCTAGAAGTGCACTGACCATCTGATTACACTGACACAACCCAGGTGCAGCCCGCTGGGGACTGCATTAGATGTTACACACTGAAGGTGACACTCACAGTCTGTTGAACACACAGGTCTGCTGCAGAGAATACTGCTTCTTGGTAACATTCCACACTCGAATGGTGCCATCATTGCCACTTGTAGCCAAGAGACCTTTTTTATTACACCAAACACATGTCATTACCTAGAAGTGGAAAAAGATAAGTCCAGCAACACTGAAGCAAGATTTGATTCAAATGGCTTTCTCATTTGAAAAAGTTCTATTAGGAATCTACCCTTGAAACTATAAAAGGAAAATGTCTATACTATTACTCAGTATGTCTGATCTCATTTATTTTTTTCTAAATAGCTTGAATATACCGGTTTGTTTGTTTAGAGACAAGGACGCAGTATGTAATCCAGGCTGGCTCTGAACTCACTAAGTAGCCTGTACTGGCCTTAAACTCATTCTTCTGATGCACCCAGTTCAGTTATCTGAGACCGACTCAAGTTTTGACTAAATGTTTAATTCAGTAAAGTATTTCAATATTTATATGGTCTATAAAATAAATGCAGACTAAGCAGTGTTTTTTAAATTCTTCAAGTAATACAGTTTACCCTTCGTTTCTTTTTTTTTTTTGAGACAGGGTCTCGCTTTGTAGTTCAGGCTGGCCCTCAACTCATTATGTAGCCCAGGCAAGCCTGGAACTCAGCAATCCTCCTGTCTCTGCCTCCTGAGTGCAGGGATGACAGGCGTGAGCCACCACACTCAGCACTGTGGTATGTGGCCTTGATGGCTGGTGGGCGTGAGTCACCACGCCCAGCATTGTATGTGGTTACCACAGACGGGACTCAGGGCCTTGCGCTTGCAAGGCAGGCGCTAGAACCATTGAGCTAAATCTCCAGCCCAACCCTTCATTTCTTAACTCCTGTTATTCTCTAGACACCCAAGGGATGAGATTAAAATAGGTCAATATCTTTTCCTTCTGCATAGAAAGGCCATCATCTTTTCTAAAGTTAGTCTTTTTGTTATTTTTCTCTTTCCCTACCTGTATACTATTGAATCATTTCAGCACACAGACAAAGTAGAGTTGGAAATTACCAGAAAAACCTTGGTGACAGAAAGAAACAGAGACAAGAAACACCAAGACCGAAACTTTTAGCTGATCAGAAATTATTATACTACATAGGTGATTAATGCACTTTATGCCCAAAATACATACTCTATTCTGATGAGCCTCCAGCTTGATGAAGGAGCATTTCCTGAGATCACCTCCCATGTCGGCGAGTGTCTGTGGAGCAGTCTGGTTGTCTCGGTCATGTGCGGCAAGAGTACGCACGAGCTGTTGAGCAGCCCATTGTCTATGCTGTGAGGACAGCCTGGAGGACAGGCAGCAGGCTGCCAGGGCATTGGCCAGCTCCAGAGGGCCTACAGCAGAAGGATCATAGGAAGGATGGGCATACAATTGGGCAGTTAAACCTGCTTAGACAAAACATGAAATGATGCTCAGGTGAGGATTGATGGTGAACCAAAATGGCTTAACCTGTTTAAAATTAGCACTTTTGCAAGCAATCATTTAATTAAAATTTAAAGCACTTAACTAACATATAAAGCATATAAGATATAAAACAGTTATCTCACATCAAATTCTAAAAATCTAATTCACTGCAAATAAATCTTTATTACACATCAATAAATAGTCTTTGTTCTACAAACCCAGTAGACAGAGAATGCAGCAGAAAAAAAATTGTAAGGTCTAGCAGAGACTACATTCCCTTAAAAATAAGTTTTCAGGCTGGGGATTTAGCTCAGTGGTTCCAGCACATACCTAGCAAGCACAAGGTCCCAAATTCAATCCCTGGTACCACATATCACAATGCCAGGCGTGGTGGCTCACGCCTGTAATCCCAGAACTCGGGAGGCAGAGGCAGGAGAGCCTCACAGTTTAAGGCTAGCCTGGGCTACGTAGTAAGTTCGGGGCCAGCATGAACTACAAAGGGAGATACTGTCTCAAAAAAAAGTTTATCTTGTGTTACTCAAAGAGGATCTCGGAGGTGGAGGTATAGTTCAGGGATACAACTTAGCCCTGGGTTTGATTCCCAACAAACACAGACACACACGGAGGCTAGCCGTGGAAATGGACCAATGAATCCACAAGCTTCCTTCTTAACCAAATAATCTTGAGGAAAAGGATAGAGCACAATGATTTTTTTCTTATGGAAAAGGGGTGGTTTTAGTTCTTCGAGGCTGAGTCTCACTATGTAGTCTAGGCTAGCAGCAAACTCAATTCTCTGGCTTTTGCCTCCCAAGTGTTGGGATTATAGATATGAACTTCCATACTATGCTGAGAATAATGACTAAGTAGTCCTTTCAAAGTGTTATCACATAATACAGTACTACTTTTATCTAAAGCTTATTATAGAATCCTATACAGTTATTATTTATGGTGACTCAAACCATAATCTAGAACTACATTAACTTGGTACATTTTCTTTTTTGGGTACATTTCCTGAGACTTGTTTCTGTGCACAGGCTAGAAGTATGCTTGTAATTTGTTTATACTTTAAACTTAATAATTTTATGTTATGTGATGTATCACATACAATAATACAAAAATGCATCTTTTAAAACATGACTCAGGTTAATTAGAAGACTATGTATTTCAATAGTACAACATTTACCTTTTTTTTCAACTTCTGATTTATCATAGTTAGGTCTTAATTTGGCTCCTTTGTCTGCTAGTAATGCCACAAGGGCCTGAGTTACAACAAAATTTGGGGAAGTTACAAGCTTATTTTCTTCAGCAATTCCTCGGAGAAAGCTGGGTAGAAATTTACGCTGAATTGGATCATCAACCGTGGTTAGATTTACACCTGTTGCAGCAGAAATCAAGTTCTGAAGAGGCAATTGGGATAAATAGGTTTAATTTTTATATATGTTTTGAAAGAAAAAGATTTTGTTTTAAAAGGTTCTTCAAGAATCACTAGGGAATAGACAAGCCAATAGGAAAAGCAACGTGGCCAGCATACCTGTGTGCACAACTGCACCAGCAGTTTCGCGGCGCTGGGAGTGTTGGATGCGAGGCATCCCACTGCAGTGCTCAGGTAGGCCAGGCAGGAGATGGGCTTGTTGGCCTTGCTGTGACCAACACGGGAACGTTCTGAGGAGCTTGTTGTAGCAGAAGGACTTGTGGAGAGACCAGCTCTCCCTGCTGCAGCCAAGCACATTAATCGAACCAGCGTTCGGATATCTGTCAGCCCCAGAGACTCAAGACCCGCAGCCAGGCTACAACTGGAACCACTGTCAGAAAGGAAAGCATTTCAGATGGGTAGAGAAAACAACAGTGGACTTTGTGTAGGACTATTAGCTCCACATACCTACCGTCAACAGCCACAATACAGTGAAAGCTATGTTACTGTTAGTCATAAACTTCTTAATAGGCCTCAGAATTACTACGGAAATTGAAAACTTATCTAAACCTTTATTTTATTATTGATGACAAAGACTTGAGGTATCACTGAATTATCAGAGAGTAACATAAGAATGTTCCAAAGCATATATTTCACAGTCTGAACAACCCATGGAACCACTCTCCAAATCAATGAAGAAAATCAACAGCAGCCTATTTTGGTCTCTTCTCAGTCACTGTACCCTTAATAGCAACCAAAATGTGGTTATCTTCAACTAGAAACTAAAGCCATAAATTAGTTTTCTTTGGTTTGCTGTTACTGTTGAGACAAGATCTCTACATATATAGTGCAGGATGACCTCAAACTCATGATCGTCCTGATTGGCTGGGATTATAGGCTACTAGACCCAGCTGTGAGGCATTTCTTTTATTTTGTTTTCTTTGTTTTGGTTTTTGAGCAGGTTTTCCCTATGTAGTTCAGGCTGGCCTTGGACCTACTATATAGCACAGGCTACTGGGATTACAGGTGTGCACCACCACTGCTTGTTTGTGAAACTTCTTAAAGTGTAATTTGCTCATTTTTCTTTTGAGTTATCTACCTTCTTCTTATTGATTTAGAGTAATTCTGTATGTATTGTTACTATATGCACTGTTAGCATCTCCTCCCATCTTGTGGATTGCTTTTTTACTTAATGACTTTCACTAACAAAAGTGTTCCATTTTTTTTTGAGATAGGGTCTTACTTTGTAGTTCAGGCTAGCTCTGAGCTCACTATGTAGCCCAGGCAAGCCTTGAACTCAGCAATCCTCCTGTCCCTGCCTCCCAAGTGCTGGGATTACAGGTGTGAGCCACCATGCCTGGCAAAAGTGTTCCATTTTAATGCAGTCTAGTTTATCTTGTCTTTATGCTGGGTGGGTAACTTTTATGACTTGCTTAAGAAATCTCTGCCTGTTCCAAGACCAAGAATAAATTTTTGTACTGATTTATCTTTCACTTTTAGACCAAAGAGCAACTTTGGAGTCACTTTTACTCTCTACACTGTAAGGCTGGGGCCAGGGCTCACTTTTGTTTTTCCTACGTGGACAAAGCAGCTACTGAGACCATTCCTTACCACTGCTGTGCAGTGTGTACAACTGGCACAAGTCAAAACATACATCAAAGGTCTATGCAAGTGTGGGTCAATTTCTGAAACTCTGTTCTTTTCCACAATCCTATACGTCTAGCTCTGAGTCAATACCACATAGTCCCATATAAATTTTATTTTGAGTTTTTTTCCTTCTACATTCATTGATTTGCCATTAAATACTTTTGCTGAATTATTTCTTAAATAAGTATGTTTTAGATATTCTTGTTTCTCTTTCTTTTTCATACTGGACTTCACAGCATGAAGACAGCAAGAGTTACCATGATAGAACTTAAAAGAAGATGTAGCTTATGCAGTTAGTTAATTCTGCAGGGATCACTTATTCCATCTATAATTTTTATTTGACAACAAATGGGGCAACAATATTAGCTTCTATTTTCAGGCAACAAACTAAAATGTATCCAATTTACTCAGTTACTTTCCATGCAAAAAAGAGCCAAATATTAACTGAATGAATGAAAAACTATGATGACTATGTCTAACATCTTTCATTCATCAGTAGATACTCAGATTTCAAAAACTGTACCCTCCTGGACAACATCACAACACTCTCTTCTAACCCACACTGGAAGGTGAACTGCCATCGAGCAACACACAACAGCACTCACCTGACGGAGAGAAGAGACAGCGCTCTCATGACCATGGTTCTGGCCAGAAGAACCTGTGCAGCGGCGGTCACTCTTCTCAGAGCTACGACTCGGTCGTGAGGGTTTGCGAGGGCTGCAGCCTGCTCTCCCAACGTTATTCTCCCTGAGGAACTCTTCTCTACAGAGCCGTGGCAACCTGAAAAACAAGAGTGTGTTTAGGTAACCACAAGGTAAAGAAAAAAGTACCCAAACCGACAATTTTTACTAGTTTACATAAGATTCAGGATGCAAGGAAACACAGCAAAAAAAGGTGTTTTGCTCACTACATAGGAAACTTGTACATTAACAGAAACTTACACATTTCTAAGTATTTCTAAGTTAATAACTTTTTGGTTTTTTTTTTTTTTTTTGAGACAGGGTCTCCCTTTGTAGTTCAGGCTGGCCCTGAGCTCACTATGGAGCCCAGGTGAGCCTCGAACTCAGCAATCCTCCTGCCTCTGCCTCCCAAATGCTGGGATTACAACTGTGAGCCACCACACCCTGTGGTATATGGTACTGATTGCTGGTGGGCATGAGTTACCATGCCCAGTATTTTAAGTGCTTATGAAGAATTGAACCAGGGACCTTCCATTTGCTAGGCAGGTGCTGTAACCACTGAGCTAAATCTCCAACCCATTAATAACTTATAGGATGGACATTTGGGCTGTTTCCAAGATTGAGCTATCACGAACTGAGCTGCTATGAACAAGGGTGTACATCTGTCTATCAACTGGAGAGTGGATAAAGAAGATGTGGTTTTTTTACAAAATGGAGTATTACTCTGCCATAAAGAATGACAAGATCGATCCATTTAGGTGCAAATGGAGACATCTGGAGGATATACTAATAAGTGAAATCAATAGATCACAGATAGACAATTTCCGGATCTTCTCTCTGGCATGAACATCTGTAGATGCAAATG
>PVIC010043525.1:0-15394 GCA_004025085.1 Thryonomys swinderianus
TTCTTTATGTCATGATGTTTCCCTGATTGTTTAATTTTCTAGCTGCATTTTCTTATATCTCAATGAATTTTAAGATTACTGTTTTTAATTCCTTTTTAAAAATGTCACAGATTTTTCTTTCTTTTAGTGTCTTTTCCTAGGGAATTATTGTCTCCTTGGGGAAGTATTGAATTGCTGTGCATTTTATATTTTTATGCTTTTCTGTTAATTTTTTGCACATCATGTGAAAACTTTCTTCCTTCAAAGTTTATAGTTTTTAAATTATGAGAGCAATTTCTTCCAGATGAATTATAAGGCGTCCTCAGGTGAGGTATATTGACTCTCTCCAGGTGAGCATAGAAGTATCTTCTTGGTGCAGTTTTGTCATCAGTAATCAGCCTCTTCAATGCCGGGAGTGTGGAGTGGCCTAGACTGCAGGCTCTGTGGGTCTGTCCTGCCATTGGGAAATGGCACTCCTCACAGGTGAGTTTGCTATCTTGGATGGGCTGCCTGGCTACACAGGAAAAGACTCAGAATAGCCTCATTTAGAAGAGAACAAAGTACACAACACCCACCAGCCATCTCCCCAGGCAGATTCAATTGGAAACACAGAGGGGCTCCTCACAGTGGGGAAATATAAGCAAGTTGCCCCCATGACCATTGTTGTCACCAGGAACACATCTGTTTTAGGGGATTGTAGGTGAAAGGGTGGGCTGCTCAGCATCTCTGCTTACTACAACAGTGCCCTCAGTATATTTCCAAATTATGTAAAACAGCCATAAATCAGTAATGTCATTTGATGTCATTTTCTTCCTTTTCATTTACTTAATTTATATTTCAGAGCCTATTTATTAACTTGGAGAACTATGACCAGCAACTTGAGGAAATTCCTGCTATGAAACTTGGGTAAGTTTGTGGTGTTCAGGTAATGACTTACTGGTATAATCAGCTGTACTTATTACCTGGTTAGAAGGAGGCCACATAAACGATGGTGCCATGTCAACACTCTTTCAGGAAGGATTCTCTTATGGGTCAGGCCTTGATGCCTCCCCAACCCAGCCAAGTCTCACGTGCCAATAAGTGAGGCTTTTCAGAGAGACTGGTTCTAGAGTGCATGAATATGTAAAAAGATGTATTCTATAAATTGTACATTTTGAAGTATCAGTGAAAAGTTAATTTTAGCTTGGTTTTAAGAATATTTACTGAGGGCTGGGGATTTAGCTCAAGTGGTACCACACCAACCTTGGATGTACAAGGGCGTGAGTTTGATCCCTGGTACCGAAAATATATATATGTATTTATATATTTGTTGAATTATGTTTTAAGTGACTGAGAAATACAAATTTTTATTTAGAGCTCCAATAGTCTTTTGCTAACAACTTTTATGTATAATCAGAAAAACATTATCTTCATATGCTGGAAAAAAAGAATCTTGGTTATAAATTAGATGTGAATTAAAATACTATCTCATCTAGTCTAGCTTTCTAAAGTTGGAAAAATAAGTATGGTAATCTGAACTTGTTTCCCATATCTAAAATAGATTTAAACTATTGAAATAAGTTGCAACTATTATTTAAGTCAATAAAAATATGTGAAAGTTTAAAACTGTATTGGGAAAATGTGGTTTACACTATTTACTTTTAAAATACAACTAAAATACAACTTCTCCATTTTGATATTTTAGTTCCCTTATACACATCCCTTCTGAAAAAGAAGATAATTCAAAGGAGAAATGGCCCTCAAAATCTGGTGGGTGCCGGGCGTGGTGGCTCACGCCTGTAATCCCAGCACTCGGGAGGCAGAGGCAGGAGGATTGCTGAGTTCGAGGCTCGCCTGGGCTACATAGTGAGATCAGAGCCAGCCTGAACTACAAAGCGAGACCCTGTCTCAAACAAAACAAAACAAATCTGGTGGGTTCTTCAATAGACATGACTGTGATAACTGCTTCTTCGGTGTTACTAGCAACAAAGGTCAGCTGGAGAACACCTCTTTCCATGTGAGAAAGCAGTTTATTTTATTTTCTGTTTTACAAACTCAAGCTTGTGAGAATATTTGGAATTGTGTGTGGGCAATGTGGGTGAGGCTCAATGGCTTTGTTTGCACTTTTCCTGTGACATCAGGCTCTACAGCACCAGCTTACTGGTTCCCCTCTTTTATTCATTTCTGAACCTCTTAGACCCTAGTCAGAAGATGGACTCCCCATGAAATACCCAACACAGATTTCAGCAAGAAAAGGATAGATGCTGCATCGCACGGGCGCCAGCCATGACACTGGGGTATGTAGCCTTTGCTGTGTTTGAAATAGTCAGTTGGCCCTGGAGCAAAATTTGTGTCCTTTTAGAAGGAAAATTTTGGCAATTACAACAGTTATATTGGAGTAACTCCTCTGAGCTGGAGGGAGAGAGAAATCAACTCATTAAAATGCATATGGGTACGTATTTGCTTTATAAAAATTCATTAAAAAGTCATTACTAGTTGTTAAGTCCATGAGAACAGGCATCTGGACTCTACAGTGCCCTGTTTATTGTGTATTACTAGGCTCAGTACCATATCACATGTACATTAATACTCAAGTCAATGAATATTTGTTGGACAAATGAATAGGTGTGAGAATCTTAAATCTTAGTGATCCTCCCTTGGTAGAAAGAAAACACACTAGGTGGAAAATTATTTCTTTTAGAAGAGCAGTCTACATTCCAGTGTGTCCTGCAGTTTCAGTGAGAGTGTGGTCAGGCCTTCTGGCTTTGTTATGATTCTCTTGAAATTGCCTAGATACAGAAAACTGTAAAGTTTGTATTTATTTCCTGGCTCTAGAGTTGGTATATTTATTCTGGACAATGCTTTTATGTTTTCATTGTTAATAATCATACCTAATTTACAGTGAAACATAGGATATTTCATGAAAGTGGTAAGTACAAATTTGTACAGGTAAACAGTGATCACAACATATTGCATTCATCAGGCCACTGTTACATTATTCATGTTGCACATTGTAGTGTTGATAAGAATGTAAAAAATGGCATCATATATCAGCTGTTTGCTTCGTTTGCTCAAAATGAAAAAGAAATGAGTGATTTCTCCAGGGTGAACCTCTTGAGGTAGAGCTACTTATAATCAGGTAAAAAAAAAATCTCCCAAAGAATAGGTCTGGGGTAGTAATAAGTGTGAAACAGAGTGAAGTGAAATGAAATTTCCAACTCAAAAATATAGAAACTTCTCCATTATAGGTCATGTTTTCTATTTGGCCAAAGAATGATAGTTGTCTCATACAGGAAAGATTTAGGGGAAATACTTTCTGTTCTGCTGAGCAATTAAACTACTCATAAATTTCTAATCCTTCTGAAAGGGTACAAGTTGGGATTTATCTTTTCTATAAAAATACACAGCCACTTAAGACATGTTATATTCAAAGTATTGAAAATCAAAAGTAAAGAGAAAATTTTAAAGGCAAGCAGAGAAAAAGATAACATTCTGTTTTAAAAACAAACATAAAAATAACTGTCTTCTAGTCAGAGTCCAAATAAATCCAAAGAAAATGAAATGAAACCTCTGAAATGTTAAAAAAAAATCCAGCAAAAATACATTTTAGAAGCATAAGAAATCCATGAATCTGAAACTGATAACATTTCTTAGAACTTAAAACACACACACATGCAGGACAAGACAAATGGACGTGGGAAACCTATATATCAGTATGTCAATATCCTTATTGTGGCATAGGTTGCAAAATGCTACCATTAGGAGAAACTAGACAAAATGTTCATGAAATCTGTCTGTGTTACTATAGTAGCATCTAAATCTACAATGACTTCAATCAAAATTTCAGGGGAAAATGGCAAAGACTTCACCCACTCAGAAATGAAACAGAATAAAGGAAGAAAAAAATGGGGGAAATTTTATTTAGTTGACATTTTATACAAGCAATGTTAAAGAAATCCTTCAGATAGAAGGAAGAGATTCCAGGCAGAAAATTGGGCCTATGTGAATTACACATGAAAAATAAGCTGATAAAAGAAGGAACAAACACTGGGCATGGTGGCACACACTTGTAATTTCAGCCCTCAGGAGGCTGAGGCAGAAATGCCACAAGTTCAAGGCAAGCCTGGGCTACATAGTAAGTTTGCAACCAGCCTGAATTACATGGTGAGTCCCTACCTAAAAGAAAGAGAGAAAGAAAGAAAGAAAGAAAGAAAGAAAGAAAGAAAGAAAGAAAGAAAGAAAGAAAGAAAGAAAGAAAGAAAGAAAGAAAGAAAGAAAGAAAGAGAAAGATGCTTATAAATAAATATAAAAGAATATTTTAGTATGTACTAAAATTGATTTAAAGTCACAATAATAACAATGGTGGTTTGTCCAAAGATAATTTTATAGGAATGTGTTTACAATTTTTTCATTCTGTGGGCTATTTCCTTTGCTGTGCAGAAACTTTTTTTAAATTGACATGATCCCATTTGTTGTTTTTCAGTATTATTTCTTGTACCACTGTGGTTCTTTTCTGAAAGTTCTTGCCTGCACCTGTCAAGAGTTTACCTATTTTATCTCTTAACAGATTGCTTCTGTCTTAACATTTAGGTTTTTGATCCAATTTAATTTTTGCTTAGTGTCTGGTGAGAGATACAGGTCTTGACTCATGTATTAAAACACCATTTATTAAAGAGGTGACATTTTCTCCATGTGTTTCATTGGCCTGTCTGCCTTTGGCTTGCTTACCTTTAAAGTTTGTGTTGAGAAATCTCTTGTAATTCTGACAGGCGATTCTTTGTTTATCTTGTGCAGCTTTCAAAATTCTGTTCTTGTGTGGATTTATGGTATTTTAATTCTAATGTGGTGTAGAGTATTTTTTCTGATTGTGACTTTTTGAGGTTTTGTATATCCCAATTATCTGTATGTTGAATTCTTCTTCCATGTTTAGAAAGTTTTCTTTTATTACTTCTGTAAACAGGTTTTTTGCCCTTTGTGCCATCTTACAATTTTTCACTAATTCCATTTACTTTCTCAAGTCATGTGGTAGGAGTAGGATCCATTTGTCATCTCCTTCTGTTGTTTTGAAGGCGTCTTTCACGAACAGGGCCCTAATGTCAGCCCTATCTTCTGCATCCGACATGTTATCCTGACCCTGGTTGCTTTCATCTTCTGTAGCTTCAGCCACATTTTTCATCTCCAGGATTTCTGTTCAGAGCTTGAGTATGGACTTTGATTTTTTTCTGTGCTGGGTTCATGTTTTGCTTCTCTCCTATAGCTCCATTAAGTTTTTCTTAGTGTCTTGTCTGGACTTGCTGATCATGGGCTTCCCTTTGGCCATTATGAGCTTAGTTGTATATTCTCTGAACTCACCAAGCCCCTTACTGAGTTGTCCAGCCACCTCATGGACACCTTCCAGACATTGCTGCTATGTGGGGAAATGGCAGGGTCGCTGAGACCAGTGAGGGCAAACCTTGCAGAGCTTTCAGTGATAATAAAAAGTCACTGTGACCCACATGCCCTAGGTTCACCATCATCGGCTTATACCACCCCACTTCCATGAGTGCTAACCTAGGTCATGACAGCCAGACTCCACCAGACACCATTATTCTTTCCAAGGACGGTGCTTCCCATGACCCAGTCACTTTTGCTCGGTGCCACTTTTCAAACGTAGGTTCCACCTCCTCCTCAACTTTTATCACTGGGCATCTCGCTCCCCAAATATGAACAAACTACTCTCTAACCCCAGCACAGCAGGTGAGAGATTCTTAGAGGCCTCTGCTATCTTTGACCCCCAGACCTTGCTACATAACAATAGGGACTCACTTCTCCCCAGAAAGCTCAGGGCCTGGGCAGATTCTTAGCTCCTGTGGAAATCTGTCAAATGACTCTGAGGAGGGCCCTGTGGGGTTTTCCTCATGATGTATAGGGGCAATCTTTGATTTGGAGAAAGGCAGAATATAGTCCCTCAGGAAGAATTTTATTCAAGGCAAAGGGAAAACAGTACAAATTGAAGTCAATTAAAATATCGCAATAGTGATCCCAGATGGGTCAAAGAGTTCAGCTGAGTTCAGTAAAGGATGAGCTGGGTTAGAAGGAGATGTCCTTGAAGAAAGTGGTTAATCAGGGAGGAGAGAGAAGACAATAATGTACATTCTGTCTGCATCCATGATTTTAACTCTGCCTTTAAGAGCATAGTATGTGTAGGATAGGGCAATATTTTATATGAAAATTTTAAATGAATAAGATTAAAGCCAGCATAGACAGTAGGAACTTTATCTATCTCAGTTCTGAACATGTTTTAGGAGTGCTTGTTCAGGAGTCTTTCAGGGAGTCTTGGGGTTAGAAAGGCCACCAAAGAGAACCCGGAAACAAGAAACTTCCCTGTTTGAAAAAGTCATTCTACATCCAACAGTTTTTCTTCTAGCTTAGCCAGGTAAGGTACACATTTAGAAGATGTACATTAATTTAAAAATCCACTCTTTATAGAACTGTGCAGAATGCAGCAATAATGAATAACTGAGGAAAATCTATTACAATTACATCTTCCCATGATGAATAAAAATGATCCTCAAAAGATTGTTCCAAAGGTGTGTGTGTGTGTGTGTGTGTGTGTGTTCATTTGATGTACCCCTCTTAGAATAAAGATGTCATTAGAGCCTGGAAATTATTTTCTCCTTATCCAGTATTTTCCTTAACTGAAGAATGTAATGAATGCTGAGCATCTGGTTTTGGTAATGTCTTCCCTATATTATGATGATCATGTTTCGGTTTGTTTGTGATCTTCTTTTCCACTGTAGGAAAGAGGATATTATATGTCTTTTCCTGTCAATAGGAGGTAATATCATTAGTTAGGCTATAGTCATCCCTTCCCTTTAGATAAAATTAAGCCTAAAATAAGTGGGAAACAAAATGAAAGTCATTTCTCTAGGGGAAAGTACTTTTTGAATCTGGTTTCTTTAGACTATATGTATGATTCAATCAAATTTATACTTGTCTTTCAATTCCTATACCCTGCTGGGCAACCATTGAAGGCCCTGGCAGGACAGAATGGGGTCAGGGAAGCACATGCAAGAAGGATACAAGGTACTCTTCGGCCTCCATGCCTGTCTCTAGGCTTTCCAGAGAAGGAAGAAGTTGACAAATGGTCAGTGAAATATTAGCCTTAAATTAAGAGAAAGAGTCCAACTGCTGGTAAAAAATAAATTTTAAATATGTGTTCTGACAAGTGTTTTGCTTTCCATTCCAAGAGAGACACCTGAAAGGATAACTGATAATTTAACTTGCTTTTTATATTAATTTACCACTTTACAGTCAAAATAAAGTCAGCATCTGTTCTATGCTAGGTAACAGAGAAGGATTTGTTATTCAGGCAAAGAAGTGTGAATCAAATAAAACATGATGAGCATAATCATGTCACTTTCTGTAGGTTGACAAAGGAACTTGGCTCTGCTTGCTGCCTGAGCAGACGAACCAGAGTGATGTGCCTTAAGGAATATTTCAGGTCCCACTTAAATGAATGCAATGAAAAAAGAATATCGTTGATGTTATTTATGTTCTGGTTTGAGGCTTAGACTGAGTATTAAACATGAAGAACTTCTGAATGTCCATTGATAGTGATGCACTTGAACTCAATGTTATTGGAAATTACATTCAATACATTAAACTGATTTGGCTATATTGGAGCAGTTTCTTGCCCTAGTTTCATTTCATTGTTTAAGCTGTTGATCAATGAATGGTAAACCGCACATTGAGCTGAAAGATATAAAGTAATCACTTAAAATGTGACTATAAAGTAGAAGGCAAATGTAAAGTTTAAATTTGATTAAACACACATAGACACAAACATAATTCCCACTCTCTTCTCCAATGGGAGAATCTGTGTTGTGGATGACTGATCACCTTGCTGTACCATGAAGGGTTTAGTCCCATCAGGCAGCACTATGAATTGTCGTTAAGAGAGAACACTTAGAAATGAGACAGTCAGATAATATCCACATTACAGAGTTTCTGAATCCAGAAATATGAAACCTATCTTTTTAAGATTTTCAGTTCCTAAATTTGACTGGTGTATTTTGATCTAGAACTTGACAACCTTCATTTCTCCCACAAAAGGAAGCATATTTTCAAAGAAAGCATATTTTAAAAATCTGAAATATTTCTCTGTGGATTTATTTTTACCTCGACTCTTGGTCCTGTTCCAGCCAGTAGCTTGTTAGAACTACATACGATGTAAATATAAAATACTGCATTCTGCTGTATTTTTAGCTAGGTAACTTTAGCCTGAAATTTTATACCCGATTTTAGATGAACGGATCACTTTGAAAAAGAAAGACATGCACAGAAAAGCTATCATCTAAAATAGTTTCTAAAGATGAGACAAAGAAAGATTGTTGGTCTTCCTTATAATTAGAGACATGCCAGAATATTGGTGTGAAGGCCTAAGACAATTATGAGAAGAGGAGGGAAGAACTCCTGAGACAGAAGAGTTTAAAATTCTGTGTTTTAAAGATTTTAAGAAAATTAAATTCTCCAGGGTAGGTCTTTGTTTTTAGTTTATTAAAAATTCTAGCCTGAAACCACAGACACGTGCACATGCATGTGCACACACACACACACACACACACACACACGGCCTGAGAAGTTAAGGCAGGATAATATTTACAAATGTGAGACATATGGCTCCCAACAGACTATGAAAAAATAAACATGCAGAGAGCCTGGTATAAAACAGTAAGCTAAACAACATTCATCATGAAATTACGATTGATGGTGGCAATTTTATTCTGTAAAATGCATCTTTGTTAGAGACAGTCTATAAAATTAATATAGCAGCTGTTTCATGGTATTAAGTGAGCAGTTATTTATTTGTAGATTAGTCCTTTTTCTTCCAATGAGATTGTAAATGATAATAAATTCTTGACTTTCAGAATTCTGAGAAATGTGTGTTTTATGAAATGCAAAATTCACTCTAATATGTTTCAAATTTGCTAGTATTTAAAAAATGTCTTTCAAACTACCTAAGATTTTTAAAAACCATTTTGCTGACAAATTTCTCCATAAGTCATAAAAATTGAGATGCTGTAGGTTAGAGTTTTTATATACTTAATGCAAATAAAATTAATGCTTAGTATAAAATCAAAATATTTTTCTATTTCTGTGAAAATAAAATGATGAAGGTTTGTTTATTCCTGTTTGTGCATACCCATGCTAAATGTAAAATGGGGATAGGATGCATCAGACTAGGGGAAGAAAGTCTGGAAATAGATTATTTGAGCCTATAGGATAAGTAGAAGTAATCTGTACACACTACTTAATGGAATTATACTTTTTTAGACGAGTCATTGTCTTTCCTCCATACAATGTCTTCTTTCAATACAGCCAATTCCCTTTTTAAATGAAACTAACTTCAGTGATACTTTCAGGTCCTTACACAGTGAAGCCAATTCACCTGTTTTAAGTTTTTGGGCTCACCCAGTGGTGCTGTCTTGGGGCTGTACAGTGTGGTAAAGGGGGAGAAAAGAGAGCCTGTGTAATCACACCCTCCTCTCAACATCTGACTCAAGGATCATGCTGATTTACCAGAACCACCCTCACATAAAGATTCTGATAACCAGGTGTGGTGCCGCAGGCCTATAATCCCAGCTCTTGGGAGACTAGAGGCAAGAGGATTGCTGTGAGTTGAAGCCCAGCCTGAGCTACATAGTGAGTTCAGGGCCAGCCTGAGCTGTATAAGGAGACCTTGTCTCAAAATACAATGGACAAAAACAAAACAAAAAGACTTTCAGGGTACTAAACTCCAAAAGAAATTCCTTTTATTTATCTTTAAGCTCTTGTGGCATAAATACGTATTAAAAGAGACAATCTCTTTAAAAATAAGAACCAGAATCTCTTTCATGTTACTTTCTTAACTAACTTTTGTGAAAACTAGAAACATATTATTAAATTACATTTTACTGAATGAGATTCTGTCAGAATAAAATAAAGGTAGAATCCTGACTAAGCTAATGTAATAATTGATATCAGACCACCTACGTACAGAGAGGCTTTGTCCTGAGTTCTGATCATGGCAATACAATCATTTATTCTCTCGTTTTTGTCCCATATGTCTGGAATCGCGGAGACAAATGTGACACCAGAAATCATCTGTCCTTGGTTGTTATGTTTACATTTTATTTAAGCATGTTTACTATATCAGTAGTCTTTGTGGTACATTTTCTAAATTCTATTTGGGAATGAGGCAGGTTCTAAATAAAAAATAGTGATGGTCAATGTTTTAGAATAAGTAAATTGTTCCACTGTTTTGAGAATTAAAAAGTTGTAAAAGGGTAGACAGGGGTCTAGATGTGCAAAAAGAGAAACCCCAAGAAATCATTTATCCTGATTCCAGGCTCCGATATTTCTGTAGAAAAGAAAGTAACTAAATCTGCACTGTAACTCTGGAGATAGTGACCTCATCATCAGATTGGAGATTTCCGTCAGTGTATAGTAGGTACACATGTAAGACCATTATTTACAGATATCTGGAACCAGAGTTTTAGAAACCTTCATGCTATATAGAGTTAGTCTAAAAATCACTTTAAAATGCTGTAAAAGTGAAATCAAATGGATTTGAAAAATAGTGTTTTCTTAATGCAAAAGTTCTTTCTGTATACTCATGGAATTCGGGAAATCTGTTAGAAGCTGGTCTATAACTAGCCATAGTTTTGCCGCATGGATGGCTCCTGCTCCCAGTCGGAGTTTGCCCCTGAGTTCCCTGGACTGAGGGGCACTGAGAGTACTTACAAGGTAAGTAATGGCAACAGCTAATCTAGGACAGACATCCTGAAAAACAAATCTATAAGAATCTTAAAGCTTGCACCTACTCTCTGAGACATCCTGATTTTACCTTGTAAACTGACACATTTTTAAGAGTTTCCTGTTCCTGTATTGATATGTTTCCAACATTTGAAGAACAATGGCTTCAAATTTGAATTATCCTAGAAAATCCTTTTCAAGTGTGTAGTTCTCAAGAGAATTTAGAACGGGAGAGTGATTATGGGGCATTAATTTAAACATCTTTTTGAGATGTGATTAATTGCATCAAAAGGACCTAATTCCAATTGATCTTTTGAGATGGTTTTCATTTCATGTAATTGTTGATGCTCAGTGTTAAGTGAAAGTACACAACCAATGGGAATGACGACTTAAAATTTTAAGACATGCAAAAGCAATTGTCACCCTTTGGAGACTGAGTCACAGCATCTGTCTGTACTGATGAGTTTTGAGTCACCAAACCTCCTGAAAGAAACAGTGTAGGACACTACACATACAACCTTCAGGACATCCCAGAGACGTGTGGTTCTTGAAACTCGCTTCCTGAACTAGAAATAGGAGACAGGTGCTGCAGACACTCAACTGTCCAGACTGTCCTTCTTTCTTGTCAGCTGGGTCTCTGCTTCCTGGAGGATAAAATGACGTGGACTCTGTATGTCACAGGAGGGTGTTTATGTTCATCATCATAATCATCTGGTGTCTTTGTAAGGATGGGAAACTGTGAGCACCTGTGTGCTGAAATATTCACTTTGGGGTTGGGGGAGCATGATCTGGGTTTCGTGAAGAGTCTTCTCTTTGTCATTTTGGAACAAAACCTAACGACCCTGGGAAAAGCTTCCTAACCAACCTGAGAACTTTGCACAAAATAATGTCCTTCCATCCTGGCCAAGCAACCTGAGAAGGACATAAAGAAGAAATTTATGAGAGGTAAATTACAGCCATCCATCTAGATCTTACAATATTGTGAATAATTTTGTATGAAGATTATGGTTCATCCACTTATAAATTCTATTTTTATGTCTCTATAAAATACAAGCAAACTAAGCTAATGAAATCACATATTTTGTGGCTTTCTTTGGAAAAACCCTATTCACAAGAAAGCTAATTTTTTTCAAAACAGGTTCATGACGCAAGTAGCAATGACCTAATATTCACAAAATTTTGAATATCTTTTTCTGTATATTTACATTTGTGGTAACAAGGGGCAATGCAGAGGAGAGAGAGCCCTTTAACGCACATAATAATATCAATATCAAAAGGAAATACAAATATATCTCAGAAGTTTCCTTCTTTTACTTTTCACAGGGGAAATGTGTGAAAATGTTTTACTCTGATACCTTGTGAGAATTTTTCAAATTTGATTTGAACTAAAGTGAATCCATTACTAACAGGTGATTGTAAAGTTCTCCTTGCATGGATAAAAAAGAGGAAGAGTTGAAGCATCCTGATGAAGTGAAAAACTCCCTTTGCCATTCTCAGCTTCTGCTTTCTCTCATGACTAAAATCAGCACTTACAAAGGACTAAGGGAAATTTATAAGGAAAAGTACTCTTTTAAATAATTTAACTACACACAAAAAATTGATTTGATTGATTTTCAAAAGTATGGTTCAAGTAAAATGTGCTTTAAATAAATGATGCTATTTTCTGTCACATGAGAGGATTCATACCATTTTTAATCCCTGTCCATGGAAACAACTTAACTACAACCTCTTTTAAAAAGATTACTTTTAGCATTTATAGGTATAATAACTATTACAGTTCAAACCTGGCTATCTTGTACGTTACCCTTATAGCATTTATTTGATTCAAATTACAAAATAAAATGAAATAGTCTACTGAATAAACCCCTTAAACTATGCAGATTATTGATGCAGACACACGTGTGGTTTTAAAAAGGCAAAATAATTTGATCTGTATCTTGCCTTCACTGTGTTATGTCCTTGTTTGGGGAATCAATAAAAATAACTATTCGTATCTCAGATTAGCAAGTGTGCAGAGGGCAAGAAAGAACCTGTGTACTGGAGAAATTGATTTTCTCTAGTGTATACCCCAAGACACATAGCTCAGAATTTGGCTGCCTGGGCAAATGTTTCCAATTTTCATGACTGTGATTGTGTGTGTGTGTGTGTATTCACACACGTGTGTAACATCAGCATTCAGCCGAGCCAATCTCTGATTGGTATTAGAGGTAAGATTCTTGATACTTTTTCATTTGAATAGGTTTAAAACGGGAATATTATTGAATACACACCACTCCTTTTTCTAAATTTGCTAAAGTCAAAGGCGCTTTTGTATAATATTCAATAATAAAAAATGATTACAACTGAGATCTTAAACTAAACACTAAATTGAATTTACCTTTATAAAATATAAAACCAGAAAAAGGAACATGAATAATATCCTCATGAATTTTATGAAATTATTTCTTTTTTTCCAAAGGTAAACAATGTTTGAAATGATAAGTGACTTCCTCTATGCAATTCATCATATGAAACAAAAATGAAATGGAAATATGCTGCTATGTAGAGGAATCACTGATATTTTCCACTGTCATGTTAGTATTGGAAAAATTCAAAGATACTCAGGGAAATTTAGTGTGATCTACTGAGTTTTTCTGTAGCTGAATGCTCAAGAAAGAAAATACATTTATTTAGCTTTTTTTTTTAGTATCTGGTACTACTTTTGGGATTGGAAGTTATACATAGATATATATGAACAGACTGATCTAGTTAGTATCTAGTTAAGGGATATAATCATTTAATTTCTCTGAGATCCATCACTCTCATGCATACCAAAAATCAGGATTATTATCTCCATTGTCCCTTTATTTGAGTAATCAATTATTCTCTAATTTTTCAAAGTGCTTCCTTAAAATTAAATGTTAACACTTTCTAGATTGAGAAATCCAGATTTTGCTACTGTCATGTTACACTTTTTTATTTTTATTTTTTTAAAGTTTATTTGAATTCTTAAATTACCTAAACAGTATTATTATTATTTTTTTTTTCCTTTTGGAGACAGGGTCTCGCTTTGTAGTTCAGGCTGGCCCTGAGCTCACTATGCAGCCCAGGCAAGCTTCAACCTCAGCAATCCTCCTGTCTCTGCCTCCCAAGTGCTGGGATTACAGGCAGGAGCCACCATGCTCAACACTGTGGTATGTGGTATTGATTGCTGGTGGCTTGAGATATGTATTTGAGTTGGTGGTATGTCACATCTACATTCTGGATCCTAATATTTCTCACACCCATTGATATTTATGGTGGTGTTTTGTACCTTCTGTCTCAGGAATTTAACTTTGACATGGCTACACTGATGGAAAATTCTGGTTCTTGAAATAGAAACTGTGTCGAGAGCTCAAATGATTTGCATATAATTAATCATCTACTTGATAGGTGAAGTAAATTTAAAGAGTGCATAAATACATATTTCATTTAAATTAAGTTACATGTTTAATAGGACATTTGTTCAAGAAAAAGCAATGTGTAGGGAACAGGGGAAGGGAATATAACTAGAACTTTTCAGTTAAGTTCTAATCTGTGAGTCCAACAGCACAAGGTGAAATAACTAATAGGCAGAAATAAGACTTAGAGAAGAAGCTGTGCTTAAGCCTGATCCATGCTACTCTAAGCAGGAAGGATGGTAGACCTGAGGTTGCCACATCTTTTATTCAGTCCCTCCAAAGCCAGCAGTGTTACAGGTCATGCAGAACATAGTAGTTTCAGTACATCAAGAATAACAATAGGGAATTACATAGATGAAGGTCCTAGTGTAGTTCTGTCCTGGGGCATCACAACACCTAGGACTACTGGGGTCTTTGTTGTTGCCAGAGGTGAAGATAAAAAGTCAAGTCCTCAGGTCTGCATGTCATAGCTGGTCTTCACCCAGGAAAGCTTAGCCTAGTAATAGTCCCAATTGTCCAGTTAATTTTTCCAAACAGGATTGCTCCTGAGAGCAATGCACATAAGCAATCATGATTCTTCATCTAATTTAGGCTTTTCAAAATAGTGTTGCTAATAAAGTTTATATAAGCCTCATCCCAAAACATAGAATTGTGTGTTTTTTATGCTGGGTCCCAGTAATTTCCATATTAGAATATCTCAGTTGTTTCTTTACATTACAAAGATGACTCAGAATGTCAACTTAAAAATTACTTCTAGATGTATAATTAGATAACTATTCAATATCACTAAAACATCAAATATGGTTGATGTTTACCTAGAACTATATTGTTGTCCTACAGTGTTGTTTATTCTAATCCTGTCTGAGCAGCTAACTGGAGAAACTGTGAACTGGAGAATTTCATTTAAAAATCCAGAGTTTTGGTCTCAAGGTCTATTGAACAAAATTGCTGGGCAGAAAGCCCAGGAATCTCTATATTTAAAATGCTAACCTGGTGATTCTGATGATCATTTAATTTTGACCCTGACATGAAACCTGGCTTTGGCAAGTGGAGAACAAGTACTTCAATATCTCGGAGTCCTTTAATCAAAGAAACATCCCTGAGGTTATTTCTCCTGTTATACTTTACATCAGTGTTGGCTGCAACTACTCAAGATTTTGCCCTTTAACTGGTTCACACCCTTTGCACTCAGGCATAGTTGTGCACAGCAATGTGATTTAAACCCTGTACACTTGTGAGCT
>PVIC010043526.1:0-15390 GCA_004025085.1 Thryonomys swinderianus
CACCTAAAATGTACCAATAAATTCAATTAAAAATAGATCCTATTCACCCCAAACTCAAGGCCATGAGCTTGTATAAACTGAAACCCAATTAACTATACAATAATATTGGTATAGGGATACAAATGTTATCCATACACTCTGGAATTGGCTGAGAACTGTAATCACTTTCCCCAACAACACAAAATCATAGTCAGTGCACTTACAAAGAAGCACTCAATAAAAGGAAAGCATGACAAATTTATCTAATCATTTCATATATCACAGATGCCTTCAGAAATAAAGATCCAAACACCCAGGGAAAGTATAGTTTTTATGCATAGATTCAAAGAAGAATGGCTAGCCATGTGGAAATGTGAATGGACAAGAGGGTATGATGTAATGGTACTGGACTAAAAGGAAACACCAGCAAGGTCTGATTCCTCTTGGACTATGTGTAAAGTTCCTTCCTCCAGGATTGAAAGGGATTCTTGTGGAGTGAGGATCTTTAAGGGAGTAGAGAGAACAGCCTTTCTTGATTTTATGGCTGGCTTTGGAGGAGATTCTAGTCTTGGAGAAGAGGAATCCTGACATCTATGACTCACCTTGTTAAAAAGGGGGGGGGTGCAGGAGGATAGGAGATAATCAGAAAGACATTGCTTCTGAGATCTTCACATGTCACGTCATTAAAAATACTCAGCATGCTAGAGTACAACACTTGACGTGTCAAGTTCTAAGCCCAATGCCACAGTCTTCACTATGCGATTCTAATGGCTTCTAGGCAACATACACAGTTACTGTCAGTGTGTTTTGTGCTACTTGTGGATTTGCTAGAACTCCGTCACGCAACAAGGGCCCAGGGATTGCCAGCATCAACACTACTGAGAGCTTGCTAAGGAAACTGAATATCAAGCCCCAGTGGAAACCTACTGAATCTCAGTCTGCATTTGAACAACACCCCTGAGTGTTTCATATGTAGTTAAAGTCTAAGATACTATCCCAGAGAAGTACTCTTCACATTTACACATACATTAGAATAATGGACAGTTTTAGAAATAGCTTACGTTTGAGCCTGACCACCAAATATTCTGAATTAATTGGTATGACGATGCAACGTGGAGCTTTGGGAGTCCACTATGTAGCCAAATTTGCAAACCTCTGAACCCAGCAGCATTTTTCAAGGTTTATTGATTTAATGTACTTGCAGATATTTGCCAATCATTCAAATACTCAAACTTACTCTAGACTCAAGACTTCACTATGTCCAGAAGCCAAATAGTGAAGGGTGGAAGTTCACTGTGTCCCTAAGTGAACCATACTATCAATAAATGTGGGAAAATGTTGCTTCTGAATAGTCTGAACACAGAAAGCCCAGGATATAAGGAAAAACTCTCAAAAGCTCTCTCAGAGCTTCTCCTCTGTGGGATCGTTTATCATCCACTGGACAGCTTGTTCATGAAGTGCAATTATGAATTTACTGTGCTTGGCTCGATAATGAATTGTTTTGACTAATAAACTACATTTTAGCACAAGATCTTTAAATTCCTCATCAATTAATTTGACAAATATTCATAGAAGCCTTTGTTTATCAATGTTCTCCAAGTTCTGAGGATACAATTTTGAACGATAGAGACAAACTTCCTATTCTTATAACATTTTTATTCTAATGAGGGAAGAGAGAGCAAAAACATACTAAACAGGAATAAAACTTATTCAGAACAGAGATTGGCTGAGTAGAAAGGAATCTGCTTTATACAGGAGTATCAAGATTTCCAGAAAGACTGACCAGAAGAGGTACATGTATAGATATACTAAAGGAATTTATTGGTGGAACTACTTCATGTGATTATGGAAGCTAAGTTCCACCATAGTGCACATGCAGGTTACAGGAATGAAATGCCAGAAGTGTGGCTAGGTCCAAGTCCAAAGGAACTGGAGAAGCTAATGAGGAAGTTTTCAGTTTAAGGCCAAAACTTAAAAACTCTATAGTGAGGGGGATCTCTATGTAAGTCCCAAAGCCTGGAGTTTTAATGTCTAAGACTGCAAAAAAATATGTCCGTCCCACCACTCAGAGCAGAGACCGATCTTCCCTTTGTGTTATTCTTTCTAGGTTCCCCACCCCATCCAATCAGATGGTACCTGTCCACATTGGTAATGGAGCTTTCTGTCCACTGAGACTCACATGTTAACCTTTTCTGGAAACACCCTCCCAGACACACTGACAATAATGTGCAGAACTCTTAATCAGTCAAGTTGACACCCAAAATTAACTATCCTCAGAGGTTAGTGGAGAAGCCTTCTGTGAGGTAAGATCTAATCTGAGGTTTACAAGTTGAAAATCTCCAGAAAAATATCAGCAAAAGATAAGTACAAGGAAAGAGGAAGTATAAAGCCCTTGAACTGGAATGGACTCAGTGTGTCCTTACAGGAGGTCAGGGTTTTATTCCAAGAACAGTGGAAAGTCATTTAAAGATTTTGAAAGGAGGTGACATAGTGAGGAGGCCTTTTGGAGGAGAGATGGAGGTAAGAGTGAGAGCCAGACGGTCAATTAGGCAGTGATAATACTTCTCCATCCAGGAGTTAAAGTGGCTTGTGCTGGGAGATATATAGGTAAAGCAATAGTGTTTCCATTCTCCAGTCTGTGATCTATTGAAATATTTCTATGAGTTGGTTTTTAGTTTGCCTGTTCAGAAAATGCTATTTTATTTCTGTAGAGTTTTTGTTTATTTGCATTGAAGAAGCCTGCTTTTGTCTTTTCACATCTGGCCAGAACAAATGAATTCTCACCACCTTGGGTGTAAGATCAAGGGAGGACCCTCTCACGCCTCCCTAATAACCTTTTCTCTTTGGCTTAGGTAAAGATTTCATTCATAAATCTCTGGAGTATTTTCTTTTTTCTTAACTTTTTTCTACCTTGGGTTTTGAAGCCACTCTAATGCTCTTTGTCAATTGTTCAGTGCTTTCCATGTGAATGGAAGGAGATTTCATACCACTTTGAGTGGTTAACAGCCTTTAAATTATTTAAAAGGCTGGGGACGATATTTAACTCTTTGGCAGAGAGATTTGGAGAACATGTTATTCCCAGCTGTGGGTTAGATCCACGTTTGGAAGAAGAAATTCTTACCATCAAGAATATTATAGAATGCATCCAGGTGTTTTTAAGAGCTGCAAAAATATCACAGCTGAGAAGAACCTTCCATTGTTTCTTCAGATGCCACATTTCTTCCTCAGTGAAAATGGATCCCATGAATCTTGCCTCTGAAAGGGCTCTTGGAATCACTCCAGCTGGCTAGGAGGAAAGAGGGCTTTTGAGAACATTAAAAGCAGGAAACTGGAGAAATAGAGTGTGGGTACTTGCAAAGGTGTTAAAGATGAACAGGATTTAACTTTGTTAAGAAAGAGATCTGGAGTAGATGGTAGAAAATTCCATTCTGGAAGAATGACAGTTATAAATATGGAGGTTGGGTGGGGAACCAAAAGTAATAAATGATTACATTTGTAACATTAGTGAAGAAAGAGGGAAAAAACAAAACATAAGGTTACACCTTAACAACTGAAGTAAAATAACTGTTCTTGGGACCTGAATGAATACTCAACTAGCAAATAGTTTTCCCCTATCTTATCTTAACTGGAATGTTAATGTGTAGGTTTATATTTTAAGTTTGAGATCTAGCAGGAGAACTAGACAACATATTCTTTTCTGTTGTTTTTCAGAGAGAAGACATGTGGGTGATTGAACCCTGGACCATTTCAGTCCAAAGAATGAATTAAATCTATTGGGCTGGGGTCCAATGAATAGCAAAGCAATTCGACATAATTGACCCCAAAACAGTTGACTCAGTGACACATGGAGAGAGCTTTGACAGCTTAGCAGTGAGATCAGGAAAGGAAATTAATATGTGATTTAAGTAAATTCAGGCACCTGGTAGTTTAATAGTCTTGGGCACTTTCATCCTTTGTTATTGGACTCACTCTGGCCCGGTTGGAGTTATTGAGACATTGATTGCAGTGAGCTGGCGCCTGCGATGTGCCACTTTGCAGCCCAAAGCCTCTTCCTGGATCAGCGAGGGGAAATGATGCAAGAATGGGACCGGCTTACACTCACGTACTGAGCTCACACAGGGCGCCCTTGTGTTTCTTCCTAGCGGGGTGAGTATAATACGTGATAAATGGTGGAACCAAAAGTCAGACTTAAGAACGCCAGAGAAACCTGGGATTGGACACAGTTCAAAACAACACACTTTTAATTATAGCAAAAAATTGGCCTTCAACTGGTTTCTCGTACATCCAGCTTTTATATTTAGTTGAATGCTATCATCTTTGTTCTACGAACATGAATTCTTTAATTTCACCTTAAAATACTTGCTCTTTTTTTTTTCCTTGTGCCACTAGCCTTCTGCCCCCATCTAAGAATTCAGATATGGAGAACATGGGTTGCGACATGACTCATGGGAAGACAGCCGGTTTAAATATTTTACTAGCTTGTTAATACAGAAGTAATATGTGATTCTATAATGCAAGGCAACATGGAAAGATTTTCAGTAAAAGAAGAAATAATGTTTTAAAACAGAAAAACATATTGTCAGTTTGCCTCCCAAAGAGTCTGTTCTCATTTCTGCTCCCAAAAATGATGTGTGAGAGTCTTTTATCCTTACCATATACTTGCACAGACTTGGTATAATTATTTAGTGTGTCTCTGTCTAAACTTGGGAAATTTAAAGATGGAGTTTGGTGTTTATTTCCTTTGTTGTTGCTGCTTCACAGAATAGAATGTCTCACTGGTCCCCAGGCCCATTTGTCTCCGGTTTGGTCCTCAGAAGACCCGCTCTGGCCTACGGTGCCCTCACTCCTACTCCTAGCATGTCCTCACCCTTTCTTTGCTCTAGAAGTTCCTTCTCCTTCGTGTCTTCTCATCTTATTATTATTTTTCTTTCCTTGCTCCATTTCTTTATGGTTCTAGAATGTTTGATGGATATCATGTCTTGTCATCTTTCGAGCCTTAGATCTCAGGAAACTCCTGATAAAATTTCTTCCTTCATTCCAATGTAAATGTCCGCTATGGCTTGAATATGGATTGCTTCCTCTGAAACTCACGTTGAAATTTCTTTGCCATTTGCTGCAGCATGGAAAGGTTGGGCCTCCACGGGACCATTAAGTCATTAAGCAGGATTAATGACTTTCTCATGGGTGAGGGTTAATTCTCATAGAACTGGATTCAGTCTCACCAAAACAAGCCATTATAAATGAATCATCTCTGCACGCTTTTTCACACACACTCATACTTGGCCTCTTTTCCACCACATTGTGTCTTAGGGTAAAGGTCCTCTCCAGATGTCACTGCCTTGTCCAGAGGCTTCCCAGTCTCTTGCATTGTGAACGTTAATAAAATTCTTTCCTTCACAAATCAGCCTGTGTCTGGTACTGTGTTACATCAACAGAAACCAAAGTAAGACCTTGTATATCACATTTCTATACTAACTTCCCACAGGAGTCCCCTTGATTGCTGCTTTACTTGTCCATGTTCTCCTTCTCCGCCAGCATCTCGAAGCCAGAGACATGCTTGTCTCTGCTGTACTCCTTTTCTACTCTGGTCCGTGCACAGGTAAGGAAAAAATGATGACTTGGTGATCAGTGAGAAGCCCATTCTTATCCTCAGGGGCCATAACGGAGAAGCATGTGGACAAGGTACCCAAAATGCCTCTGTGACATTACAGCTTCATATCCATTGGGTCTCTCAAGATATAACTGGCGTCTTTTACCCATAAAATTAATGGACTTTGAAGAATGAGAGGGAATTTTCCTTTTCCTTTTCTCCTTTCCTGATGAAATTGAGGAAAATCTGGCACATTTTTAGCCTCTCATTTTTTTCCTGTTTAGTTCATGGACCTTCCAACTGATCATTTGAGCCGCAAATAACCAAAATAAACTGCATGTGTTTGATGGGAATAACTATTCATTTGTCTAATTTGTGTGTTTTTCCCACTTCTAAGAAAAAACAGAGGAAGCTCATAGCCATGTGAAATGGCAAGAGGTTTTTCTCATTGATTGTTTTTTCTTGATCATATACTCATTGCAGTACATTTAGACAATTCTGGAGAGTACAAAGAAGGAAATGTAATCCATGCATTACCTTTTATTGTGAAAATAAACAGTTTTGTCCGAAGCTGGATTCCTCCAAAAGCAGATGCCAAGAGGACTGGAATGCAAGTAGTTTATTTTGAAAGCGATCCGGAGACTTGCCTGCGGGAGACTAGGGAAGCATGAGCGGCAAGGGAAGGAAGTCACAGAGGTCATCGTCATGGGCAGCTAGGCTTAATCCTGTTGGGGAGACAGTATAACACACCCCTCTGCGTTGTGCCATCTTGAAAAAGTCAACTAGTGTATTCATGTATATTTCTAGAAGATGACTGTTGAAAGCTGCTAGTAGGGGTATTAACCATACAGTATCCCACTCCAATCCCAAAGCTAGCATACAGAGCAGTGTATGAAAAGAGGCATAAACAGATTGTGAACAGCATCTGCTAGGCAATCCTTAGAGACAAGCTGAGGCACACAAAATCTGGTGTCAAGTTCCATATTTCCTCCACACAGGTAGTACTGAACAAATACAAAGTTGTAGAAACATTAGTTTCAGAACATCCAATCAAGTTTGAGTGGATAAAAGCAAGTCGATGTTAGTATGTGTGGCAGTAAGCCAAGGCTTTAAATATACTCACAACACTTGGCATGTCTCTTTATTCTGTGATCTACCAAAATAATATGCTTCCAGATAATCCAAGAAGAGGATGAATGGGACATAAATACAATATAAAGTCAAACGTCTCACCCAATGAAAAGTCACCCAATGTACTCAGACCTGTGGGTAAAGAAATAAATGTTTATTGTTGTACATCATAGCTCTTCAGGGTTATTTGTTAGGCAGCATTATTGTAACTATAACTAGCTAAACTATGCAAGGGGATATATTTAACAGAGCATTGTAAAAAATAATATAAAAATAAAATTATAATATCACAGGTATTCAGTGGATATTATAGACCTTTTTTAGAAAGGAAGAATTTACTTAGAAATTTATAAATTTTAAATATAATCAATTAATATATCAGTTACATGAACTAAATAACATTACAGATTCAGATAAAGAAGAAATTCAGAAGATGATAGACTGAGTTAACAACAGGACCTGATATTTATCACAAAGAAAGAAAAAAGATAATTAGGAAAATAAATTAAAACATGATGGATGATCCAAAAACCAAGAAAGGAAATAAATAAAAGTAACCTTGAGGAGAAAAATTTCAAAATTAAGAGCTCACCCATCATAAATGAAGGAAAAGGGGGTGTCATTCAGATAAATCGTGGCAAATTTTTACCAGAAAAAAAATCTGAAAGATGGAGACAGAAAAGAGACATGGAGTGAAAAGGATTAATAATCTTATCTGCCCCATTAGATTTAAAAATTAAATAAAAGATAAAGCTTTGATATGCTAGAAACAGGAAAATTTCATTAACTTATTAAAGAATATTTTCACATACCTGTGACAAATATTGCAGTTAATGGTAAAATAAAGAAATTTTCCTTCAATAGGTTGTCTAATTTAATTTCAGTTTCAAATAAATCATATATCAATGTACAACTTTCTATTCTAAACTTACATAAATTGTTATAAACACTTTGAATAGTTGTATAGTAGTTCATTTTATGCACAGATGTATTCTAATGTAGTAATTCAGTTTTATTGGTGACTGATAGTTTTGAGTCTATGATTCTGTGTCATATTTTAAATTTCCCATATCCTTTCAAAGTCTGATTGAATATCTGTTGATTTTTGGCTAAGTTAATAATTGAAAAGCAAATCTGTGGACTTTAAAAAATATTATTTTAAAGTACTATCAAAGCTAATGATCATTTCATATTTATTCATTCAATAAGTAGAACTCACTGTGCAGCAGATCTGTCCCATGATTTGGTGGCCATTATAGATTCAGACGTAATTTCCTCTCCTCAGGAATTCTGTGTATTTCTTTCTTTATGAGCCATTCATTAATATATTCAGCTAGTGATTTGTTTACTTCAGTTTTCAAAAATTATTCACACACTAAGCCAGTAATCTTTTGTCATACACATTACAATACAGTTAATGTGTTTTTAATATTTTAACTCTTTGAAGTTCTTTTTTAACAACCTGCAAAAATTTTGATTTTCTGTACACACAGCTTTTAATATTTTCCTGTATTTTTCTACCCACTTACTCCAGGGTTATAGAAATATTCAACTACATTATCTTCTAATATTTTTATGATTATTAAGCCTTGAACTGTAAAAATTACCAAATGTACAAAATAGATTTATTCATGGCCTAATGTTGACCTAGGAATCATATATAATATGAATTATGTATGGTACCTTGATTGGCAATGAAAGAGTGATTTTATTTATTAAAGGGTATGTTTTACTCACATATACAGGATAACCACAAACCTGCATTAAATTACCCACATCAAAATATTCCTCCTGGAACCAAAATGATTGCCTTTAGACTAAGGTCCAAAATTTATGAACAGCCCTCACTCCTCTTTCCGTGGGCCTCCCAAACTCTGCTAAGCATAGCTCACCTTCCTTTCTTGATCTGCACCTCTCTTTCTGCGGGCCCTTGAAAACTGCATGCGTTCTTCCCACAGCCTTTGATACAAGCTGTTCCTCTAGCCCTGTCTGAGTCAATTCTCCTCCTTCAGTTAGCCAACTCATATTTATCCCTCTAATTGAAGCTTTAATGTTCTTCCTTGAGAGAAGGCAAGCCGATGGCTTTTTACATATCAACTGAGTCACCTCCTACCTGCTAGCCTTTGACACGAATCTCTTCTCCATACTCCAAAGAAAGCTGAGGAAATACCACCCTAAGCATGGCCACGCCATCCCTCACGCCAAATCACAATGGCCTCACTACTTGACTATAACAATTACAGGTTGAGGACTCCTAATCTGAATATCTCAAATCCTACATGTTCTAAAGTCTAAATTTGTTAAAAATTATGTGACGCTGTAAGTGGAAATTCCACACCCAACATCATGTAACAGGTCTCAGTCAAAATGCAAGTACACCAGGAGATCAGAAAGTGTGTGTATCAATACATATACTTGAACTCAGGAGCTATGGGGAAAGATGATCAGAAGTCCCTTGAATTGTTCTGACGCTATACATGTGTAAAGATCACCTTATGTTCCCTTTGCCCTCTAAATTTCATTATGGCAATGTTATAAGGAAAAAAAGAGATTCAAGTACTGAAGTTGTGTGGTAATAACTTAACTGATGGTGAGTTTTGGTACCAAACGAGGAAGCAAAAGTTCTCAAACTGCTGTTTTGATGAGGAACTTTTTAGTCTGCTGATTTACATTTGTGATCTAATTCAGGTAAGTCATGAATCTTATTTACTTCTTTAACGTGTTGTATACAGACAGCCTGCTATGTAGAATGCTATGTAGATATGTGATAATTGGTACAGTGGTTTAGTTCTAACTGTGCCTTGAGCAGAACAAATGCTCTTTTTTATATTTGTTTGCCTTAGTAATACAAATTTTTAAAATAAACACAGATATACTGCAAATACTGTGCAAAATACCTTCAGCCTATTGTATAAGGTATGTATGAGAGATAAACAAATTTCATGTTCAGCCTTGGGTCCCATCTGCAAGATAGAACATTATGTATATACAATTATTCTAGAATCTGACAGATTTAATATCTGAGTTACTTCTGATCTCAAGGATTTTGGATAAAGGGTACTGAACTTTACTGCACAGCAAGCACATTGAGGGTAAGGACCTTGTCTTTTTATTGGTATATCCCTTGCTCCCAAGATATCAAAATGAATGTGGAAAAAGTAGTAAATAAACAAGACCCAGGAGGAAAGTATGAGAGAGTACTTTTTCTTGGAAAGTAACCATGGCAAAAGAAAATATACTGGCTGCCCAGAGACCTGTGCCACTGTTGACTTTGAAAGAACATTGGCTTGGATGTCAGGGAACTTGTTTCAACATGCGATAGCACTTAACTCAAACTCTAGACCTTGGACCTGTACACTTTTTACCTCCAGTTCCCTCATCTATTAATCACCTGCGTTCCCCAAACCTCCTGGTTACATTCCTTGGGCTCTCATTATGTGTCATGGATTGCAATACTTCATTAATTATATTGCCTAGTGTAATCTATATGTCCTATAGTACAGATACAATTATTATCTTCACTGTTAAGTTGGAGACTCTAAGGACCCTGAACTGAAGAAGGAAACTAGAGAGGACTACTTAGTATAGTAAGAGCACTTAGAGCTTATTTACTGTAGTTTGCATCTGGGGGTGTTCACACAGCTTGAAAACAACAGAGCTGACCCAGAATTGCCAACCTCTGAATACAAGCATTTCACTTCTGTCAAAATAAGAGAGTTGGTTTTGTAAACTGTGGGGCATGCAACAAGTGCAGGTGAGAAGGAACGGCTCCTTCTTAGGACAAAGAAGATAGTTGTGTCAACTGGATGCACCTTTGCCATCAGAGAGGAACAAATACCTGGGATTTCAGGTACATTCCAAGTTCAGTGTATCTCATTCAGGGTTATTTCTGATTCCAGACCACCACGTCTGGTTTCCATCAACACTGAAATAAACACCACTTTGCAATCTGCACCTTTTATTAATGGTGTGACTCACTTAACGAGGCTTTGCTGACTCACATCAATCTTCCTTCTAGGAGAGACCCATCAAGGAGCGGTAGACAGTTGCCAGCCCTACCCCACATCAGCATTTGGTGATAACAAACATAGGCTCCCCCTGTATCCAGAAGCAGAGAAAGAAAATACCCCGACTCAAGATCAACACACACATGGGCTTCTGTGCATGCATACGTGCACACGCACACACTTACTCCCCACACACAGTGTGTGCACATGCATGTACATATACACAGAATTTAACAATCCATTTTATTAGGTTTATCTGGATCCTGTTGTTTAAGTTCCAGGCAGCGAAAGAACCATGACCTAACCATTAAATATTCTCTAACTGGGCAAAGGTACTAATCAACACTGTGAAAGAAATGCTCTGAATAAGGGAGAGATTCAGTGGGGTGTGGGAGATGTTGTACTACAAAGTCTCTCCAGTTTTGCAGCCCTGACTGATGCAAAGGAACACAATATCCAGTCTTGATGACAATTTGTGAGTTAGTGTAGTCTGCATCACAGAGCACAGCAGACTGAAGACATAGCGCAGTCCCTGGAGCTTGCAGTAGAATATGTAGTTCTGTCTGCAATTTCACAATGACCATATTTTGTGGAAGAAATGAATCTTTGTTTCTTGGTTTGTTATATGAACAAAGATCTTCACCCAATCTACTAACTCTAAGTCTGGTTTCTCTCACTGTCCAGAGTACTTAGACAACCTCTGAGACCAAATGCAAGTTTGGTTGTGGGTTCCTTCTTGAATGAAATATTCTTATTCTCCCTGTAGGATTGCTGGTTGCTTGCTTCCCTTTTTATGGGTAACATGATTGGGTGGGGGAACTTCTGGCCAACGATAACTCTGGAAAACTACTGCCCCTCTGGACTGGAGAAGGAAGAGTACATCCAGGAGCATCCCTTCTCCAGAACTGAAGATTGAACCCAGCACCTTTGCACTGAACTACTTACTTAGTCCTTTCTATTTACTCATTTACTTTTGAGATAGGTTCTTGATACATTGCTCAGTTGCCCAGGCTGGGCTAGAACTTCTGATCCTCTTGTCTCAGCTTCCCATAGTACTAGTATTATTCCTACCATGCTGGCAGGGAGTCATTTTTATTAATATCACGATTAGGGGAGAATGCCAATTAAATATAAGATTATAAACTACATATACAGTTGTCTGCCTTTACCACCATTTTGCTTTTGCCTTCCAAATGTTCAGTTATCTTCAGTCAACTACAGTTCAAAGACGTTACATGAAAAATTATAGGAATAATTCTTAAAGTCTGAGCAGGATGATGGAATCTCAAGTACCCTGCTCCCCCTGACCATATCCACAACAGGTATGCATCAAAGATAATCTGAGAGATTCAAAAGGATTTCTTTTTTTTTGAGATAGGGTCTCACTTTGTAGTTCAGGCTGACCCAGGCAAGCTTCGAACTCAGCGATCCTCCTGACTCTGTCTCCCGAGTGCTGAGATTACAGACATGAGCCATCACGCCCAGCATTGTGGGGTGGTACTGATTGCTGGTGGGCATGAGTCACCACGTCCAATATCATATCATTGTATGTGGTTCCTGGGATCGAACTCAGGACCTTGCACTTGTGAGGTAGGCAGCAGAACCACTGAGCTAAATCTCTGGCCCTCAAAAGGATTTCTTTAGAGGACTATCTCTGGAAAACAACCTAGACATCATAGGACATCCATGTGGCTCAGCGCCAGAGTTCTCTACAAAGGAGCTACTTCCTCCAGTGATGTGTGGCTATACCTGAGAAGGGGTCATGTGAATTTTGCAGTTGGCCTTGCCATCCCCAACCTGGGGATTAAGCTAAAAAACACAAGGGAGGTGCCATTGTTAAGGCACAAGGGTGAGCCACCATTGTTAAACTGAGAGGAGAGTTGGGCAGAGTATGGAGGTCAGTAAATAAAACACCTTTTTAAACAACTTGATGGAAACAAGATATTTCAGAGTTGTTAGGAAACCAATATAGAGGAAACCTATGAGAACAGTGGCAGAATGATTCCCAAAGAAATAACAAGTTTATCCTCCGAAGCAAATAACCACTCAACCCGTAACAGGCCTCAGGCCTTCAAATCTGGTGCAGCGGGAAGAGAGCTAATAATATGTATAGTACCCCAAAAGAGCAACTGCTCTAAAGCCCACCCCCATGTGACCCCAGAGGACGATGAGCAAGGGCAGAGGCAAAGGCTACAAGATGGGACCGCCCAGCAACCTACTCTGCCACCTGGTCTCCACTGTTCTTGCTGAGTGGCTGGGTTCCTTGGTATAGATCCCAGGGAGGGAAGGGATATGAACAGAAACACAGTAGCCCTGGTCAGTAATTACTGTGTGTTTCTAATTCTCTTCTGTTTCCTCTGCTAAAAACAAGTTTGTGCCCTATTATATTTTTACTATTTTCACTAGCCAATAAATTGTGTTTATTACATACAATGTGATATGTTGGATACATATTGTATTATTTACGTCTTCCTCACTGATACACATTAGATACAAGAAGGACAAAAATCAACATGAGTTTTAAGTCATGGAATCATGAAGTTTTAAGTTACTCTTCCATGAGGAGTCACCCAAGACCCAATGGAGAAGGCTGCACACCACCTAGCAATCCTCGAGTATAGCTTCAGTGCCCGACTGGGTGGGGCTTGGGCCTGTCTCCTAGGGAAGAGGAGTATGTCATGTCGTAAGAGGTAGACAACAGCACATGGATATTCAGCCAGCCATAAGTGCAGCCTGGCAGATAACTGCTGGGTTCTGATATCTCTTCTATTTCAGAAATAAATGTTTAGCTGTTCACTTATCTATTCAGAATGAAGTCGTTGCTTCACAGCTCCTCTTCTGTTGTGACCATGTAACTTTTGGTCATTGAAAGTAAGTCAATGTGTTATATGCAGCTTGGGGAAAGTTTCCTTAATGGGAAGAGTCAAGCCATGTTTTGGGCTTTCCTCCTTCATGTTGGAAGGAGTGAAAAGGCAATGGGTGATGCTGGAACAGCCATTCTGGAAGGCAGCTATGTTCACCACTATATCACCGACAGTTGCTGGACAGCCATTTTGTTTCCAGGAAATGGCGGCAATGAAAGGGAAAGATAGAGCCCGGATGCTGGTAACTATTAACCTGAACTTTTACAGTAGTTCCAGATTGCTCATCTATGGGCATGAAATAAAAAATAAGCTGCAATATGTTAAAGGTATTGTCACCTTTCCCCTGGTCTTTGAAAATTTAATGCAACTATAAAACATGTACATGACCTAAAATAATTGAAGGAAATATTCTAATCAACTTGTAGATGAAGTAAAATAGAGTCCATCCAAAGGAAATTAGTATGAAAGAATGAACAGTAAACACTGAAGTAGTTAAAGCAGAAAATGAAAAATTATAAAACTAATGCAGTAAATGTAATTAATGAATGAAAAGTTTGACGTGCTGATACTTTGAGAAATTTTAAAGATATAATAGATCCTATTTATCATTTTAAAAATTATTGCTTATTTAGGACTGAGCTATATGCCCAGCTCCTGGAACTGTTCTAAGTATATCTTATGATATTATTTCGTTCAGTTTCTAGAAAAACCCTATTGTCCCATTACTGTGGCCATGGTCAAGATGAGAAAACTGAGACATGGAAAACATAAATCCTTGGATCACCACTATACTTTGTCAGCCAAAACATAGGTGATAGCAGAGAAAAGTAGGAAATCAAACAAAAAGACTATTGTCATCATTTTACATAAAAAGGACTCACAAATGTTGATGTTGCTTTAATTGGCAATTAGGTTATCAATGACAATTAGGTTATCAATTAAGGAAAAGCATCTCCCTTCTAAGTCTATACTGGAAAAATTATTTGGAGAAAGTAGTCACAGCTTATACAACAAAAATTTTAAAGTAAAAAATAAAAATAAGACCATTAAAATGAAGAGTACAAGACAACTGAAATAAAATAAAGGTGACATTTACTGAATTATATGTAAAGGATTCCTTTTTGAAGGAAGTCCTTTGGTTTGAGGCAAATACAAAACACAAAAGTGAAATCAACTGATTGCAAATATTTAGTGTATGTAAAAAAGAAACTCTTTCAACTATTTAGTGTATGCTAAAAAAGACATTGTAAGTCAGTTGATCCCTGGTATAATTTCTCATATGGTAGCTCATCACTGTAAGAATTGTTGTTCTTTGAAGACGTCTAAATTAATTATAGGTGAGAATATTTACAAAGCATTCTCAGAGTATTTTTTAAATCTTTAAATAATGTAGGACAAGGGTGAACTTTTTATACCATTGCAATATGGGACTAATTACAAAACACTAAGTAAATCAAGAAGAAAAAAATTAGATGATGCTTATGCTAAGGATAAAAATTAAATCTGCAATATACAAAGAGCTTTAAAAATCAATGAAAGAGGGCCGGAGGGTTAGCTCAGTGGTTCCGGCACCTGCCTCGCAAGCGTAAGGACCTGAGTTCGATCCCCGGTTACCACATAATAATGCTGGGCGTGGTGGCTCACGCCTGTAATCCCAGCACTCGGGAGGCAGAGACAGGAGGATTGCTGAGTTCGCGGCAGCTTGCCTGGGCACCATAGTGAGCTCAGGGCCAGCCTGAACTACAAAGCAAGACCCTGTCTCCAAAAAGCAAAAAAAAAAAAAAAAAAAAAAAAAAAAAAAAAAAAAAAAAAAAAAAAA
>PVIC010043527.1:0-15394 GCA_004025085.1 Thryonomys swinderianus
AAAAAAAGCAAAAAAAAAAAAAAAAAAAACTTTCTGAGGGCTGGGGATTTAGCTCAAGTGGGACTGCACCTACCTTGGAAGCACAAGGGTCTGAGTTAGATCCCTGGTACCACCAAAAAAAGAAAGCTTTCTGAGCTTTTGTTCCTACTGCTTAGTAATTAGAATGTCAGGAACTCAAAAGTTCATTTTACTACTAGCTAAGTGAAACTGAGAGAGAAATGCGGTAGGGAAAGCTTGTTGAGAACAGAAACTTCTCATAAAATATTTCCAGAGCCACCATAATTTTTTAAAGGTTACCTGCTCTTCTGTGCTTGATGCATGAGTTACTTTAAATTTCACTAGAGATCACAATAAAGAGAAAACTGGTAAAAATTAATGCTACATCTGACATCATCTGTAGACCAAACATGAGATTTTTATTGGATATATGTTAATATTCCCTACATTGGTACTTGTTCCCATTAACAAATAAGTTGTACACACTGAGTATCCCCAATTTGAAAGTGAAATCTAGAATGCTCCAAAATCTGAAACTTCATCTTGATGCCACAAGAGGAACTTTCTATACCTGAATGGTTGCAGTTAAAATGCAGGTCCACTAAAAATATTGTGTAAAATTCCCTTCAGGCATGTGTGTAAGGGGTACATGCAACATAAGCAGATCTTGTGTTTAGACTTGCAATGCTTTTCAGGATATCTCATGGATAAGGACATACTCAGAAACTCAAAAGAATTAAGTCGTGCCATAGACTGGTACAAATTCTCAATGTCAAGTGTGATCATGCTGTGTATATAAAATGTACCAATACATTCTATTTAAAAAATAAAATAAAAATAAAAGTAAATGGCCCAAGGATACTGGGCATTTAGAAAAAAAAATTCCAAAATCTCAAATATTTTGGATAATTGTTACCCAATCATTAGTGTGCTGCTTTGATTAACGCTACAAGAAGGATTTTCTCTTGATGTAGACTGGGAGAAGTTATGTGATTTTCTGATTTTAAGCCTTTGCCCACATCATAGGATATGGATTGGATGTAAATCTAAATCTCTGTGTACAAGAAAATCTCAGATTTTTTTCAAGTAACACTGTTCAATACCTTGAATAAAGCTCTAAAATCAATAGCCAAATTCTAACATAAGAATATTAGATATTAGGAGATGGCATTCTAGAATAGTTCTGCTGCATCGTCAAGAATACCACCTTTAGTACTTGACATCTCTCTGTGCTTCTTTTGTCCTTACTCAGGTGGTAGTAATGATATTTGTTCTAGCTGACTCAGAGTCCTGTTTCTGTTCTCAACAAAAGCCAGTAGTTGTATGAAAGAGTGCTGACTTCCCTGATTGACTGTCTACTAGTAAAGCGGTGGGGATCCTCCTGGTATAACTAAGTAGCATTTAATGACCACAAAGGAGGTAAGTGGACTTGGCTTGGTGGTTGTGGTCTGAGACCATCTCCTGGTCCTTACTACTTAGACAAGGCTTTCATCATCTGTTTTCTCATCTCGGAGTAGGCAAAGGTAATCCCTACCCCACTTACTCTCCAAAATGAGTAAATGTGACAGTGCATCTTTAAAAACATTGCAAATGTTGAAGGACATAAATAGTAAATCTAATCTTTGTTTTGAAAAATAATGTAAGTGGGCAAAAGTGATTGGAAGAATAACATTTCTGCTTTTGGTTAACTTTTGTATAATAAGGGGTTTTTTTCTTTTTTTTTTTTGAGTCATGGTCTCTGTATTATTCAGGCAAGTTGGCCTCAAACTTGCAGTGATGCTCCTGCCTGACTGATGGAGCTGAAGAGTGTACAGTAACTCTGGCTTCTGTTGTTTCCTCATTTAGATTAAGGACACTTGGCACCAAGTTTACAGAAGACATTTCTTGAAAACAGCTCTAAACCACTGTAACCTTTGTCGAAGAGGCTTTTATTACTACCAAAGACATTTTGTAGACTCTGAGGTAAGGATTTCCCAAAACCAAGGGAAGTAATTTTTTTTTTTAAACAGGGTCTCGCTTTGTAGTTCAGGCTGGCCCTGAGCTCACTATGGAGCCCAGGCAAGCCTCGAACTCAGCAATCCTCCTGCCTCTGCCTCCCGAGTGCTGGGATGACAGGCGTGAGCCACCACAGCTGGCATTGTTGTATGTGGTACTGATTGCTGGTGGGTGTGAGTGACCACACCTGGTATTACTGTATGTTGGTTACCAGGGATTGAACTCAGGACCTTGCACTTGCTAGGCAGGTGCCCAAACCACTGAGCTAAATCTCCAGCCCCCAAGGGAAGTATTTTATAACAACTGTTGTTTAAAGATGTATAAAATTTAACTGTATAAAGTCCTTCGATCATCTTGAAAAAAGTGTATATAATTTATAAAGAATGACCTGTTTACAAAGATACTTGTCACTTCAGTGGTACTGGTATCTTCCATGCCTGTCACCCCCATGCTATGAGAATGTAAAAGAATATGTCAAAGGAAATATCAAGTATGCGTCTTTGACTCAATTTATCATTTTTATGTATTTTTTCAACTTTTCTATACACAGGGAGTGTATATGTAGCACAACCACTTACCTGCATAGTGGAACTCATATAGCAAAATAATATTTATTGTTAAATTTTCATGTGTAATAATTCCTCATATCACTGCAATCTTGTTTTAAATGACTTAAGAAAAGTTCTTGGGCTTTTGTATTTGCATCATACTTTACAAAGTAGCCTCCAGGTGGCAGCAAGCCAACATACTTTGAGCAGTTGGTCACAGGCAAAAATGTTTGTTACTGCATGTGCTTTCGGGACAGGTCTCTCAGTCACTCTTCTTACTTACTTAAAACATCTAAAATGCCTTTGTCCTGATCAAGGCGGGTTGAAATAAATGCGCGCTGAAACACACCTATGTAAAAGTGAGAGGTTTCTTGCATAATTTTAATTGTTGAGAAGACTTCTCTCTACCAAATAAGGTTTTTTAAAAAGTCAACTTATGTTTTAGCTGAGTTTTGAAAACAGCGTGCTGCACAGAGGAATAAAACAGGTTAAGTAAGAACATATTTAAGAAAAAGGTGGTTAACTAAAATTAAATACAGGGTTTATGCTGTGATGTATATGTAAAACATGATATTTTCTATGTTCCAAGTTCATTTGCTTTGTAATTAGAATTAAAACAAAAGTATGTACATGTAAGACAACCCATATCCTGCAGAATTCTGTGTATCTTGACAGAAAGATTTGACCTCTAGAGTAACGTGTTTTAGGTAAGCCTGAATTTTTTTATTAAAAATAGAGATTTAAGTACTGACTGACAGTTTTCTGTATTTATGATCATTGTTCTTATTTTTTAATTGCATCTGGGAATCTTAATTACCTGACGATTCAGCTGGAATGCAATGATGTTGTGCTTTTCTGGCGAATACAGCGCATGCTTGCGATCACTGCAAATACTTTACGGCAGCAGCTCACAAACACCGAAGGTGAGCCGTGTGGAGACCACTGCCTAATTCTGGCATTCTTAATAAAGGATGCCACGATGCTCCTTCCAAGAGAGGGTATCACAGGGAGACACCGCAGAGCGCACTGGTGAGCCCACCCTGGGGGAGGGGTGTGAGGCCGGTGTCAGCTGGGCTACAAGGTGACGTCAAGAGTTCAAGGCTAGCTGGCACTAAATGAGCCCCTACCTCAGAAAACAAACAAAAACATCTATTAGAAAAACTGAAAATTGTAATTTGCCTTTAAAATATTAATTAAAAAAGCAATCATAGTGAAGAAATACAGCTGGTAGAACATACTGTGTGTCTGCTTGCATTACACAGAAATTCTGATAGGAATGGACTCCTAAACATCACTCGACATCTTGAGGAATCTGGGCTCCCAGTAAAGCATCGTGGGTTAAGAAAGCCATTCTCGCCGGACGTGGTGGCTCACGCCTGTCATCCCAGCACTCGGGAGGCAGAGACAGGAGGATTGCTGAGTTCGTGGCGGCTTGCCTGGGAACCATAGTGAGCTCAGGGCCCGCCCGAACTACAACGCGAGACCCTATCTCAAAAAGCAAAAAAAAGAAAGCCGTTCTCTGTAACTGTGTGTCTGCTTATGCTGATTAAAGTGCCAGACAGACAGGACTTCCTGTCCCACACATGGCTAATTTTATCATCCTGTGCATTCATAAAAATGGGCTCTTCATGTTTTCTGTTTTTGAACAGTTAGGCGATTAGAGAAAAATGTTAAAGAGGTATTAGAAGATTTTGCTGAAGACGGTGAGAAGAAAGTGAAGCTGCTGACTGGAAAGCGAGTTCAGCTGGCAGAAGACCTCAGTAAGTGCTTCCCACGCTCGCGCCCCCTCGCTGTTCACAGCCCGTTTCTGCTTGTGCTCGCCTGAGACATGCCGAGTGCCTGCAGACTGCAAGGAGCTTTCTCCTCTGACCTGCTGGCTTGAGATGCTGACCTCAGGTCTTATCACTTCCAAGTACTTTAATGTGTCTTTCCTCTAGCAAGATCGATTCCTAGCAGCTCACTAAATCCACAGTGTTAACCCTCATCACACTACTGTATCCTGACCCTCAGGCCCCATTCGGGTGTCACCCATTGTCCCAAAACTATCCTTCCACAGAACAAAATGCTCCAGGTTCATTTCCTAACCAGGTGGCCTATTTTTAGAAAATGGTTTAAGAAATCAAGATCTGAGAACTACATAAGCTCGTGGTGATTGAAATATTGCAGTGGCTGGGTGTTCTCAGTAGGAAGAGGAAGTAAATGTTATACTTACGTGTTAGTGTATGCATGTATAGATGTATCTACACATATCTGTGTGCTAGTTAGGTATGTATATGTTGAAACCATGAGATGATGCTAAGACTCCAGTTTTAACCCAGTCCTAGAGGATTTGTTCTAGTTTTTTCTATTTTTAATTCCCTTTTCAGACAAGAGATTCGGTTCATATTACTCAGTTTTGTTTTGGTTTTTGTTTTTTGAGACAAAGTTTTGCTTTGTAGTTCAGGCTGGCCCTGAGCTCACTGTGTAGCCCAGGCAAGCCTTGAACTCACAGCAATCCTCCTGCCTCTGCTGCCTGAGTGCTGGGATTACTGGTGTGAGCCACCATGCCGGGCATTCCCTATTATTTTTAAAATATTTATTTATTTTGTTCAAGCCTCTTACATTTAACCAAGTTTGTAACTCTCCCTTCCACTGCAAAAATGTTCGTGTCGCCCTCTAAGACTCATCCCTCCCCGCCATTGGCTCCTGCGTTGCTCTTGTCCTCTCCAGGGCTCACAGCCCAGGCCAGGCTGCTCCTGCCCAAGCAGTCCTCTCCACTGAGCTCGTGCTCAGACCCTTCATGCGGACACTTCCCCTTCTCGCCCTCCGCACCCTTCACACGAGCTTTCTTTCTTCACCGGAAGCAGACCCGGCCTCTGTGCAGACATCCTCTTCCTGTTGCTCACGCTCTGGCACCCTGTGGGGCTGCCCCTGCGCAGAATGCTGGGCCCGGTCAGGCTTTAACACCTCCAGCAGGCCCATGGCTTCCCTTTCCCTCCGACCTGATGACTTTGTTGCTTCGCTTGGGTAGTATTTCTTGAATACTGTTAGGTCCTAGCTTTAAGACTGATTTGCATACTAGCTCTTTGAGAACCCAAGGAAAGCATTAAACATTAGTATTATTAAATAAAAATGCTGGTAATTAGTGCTTCTGTTGGAGCCTACTTTGTCATAAGTTTCCCACTTTTCCCTTTATGCAACAAAGTATTTTTCCTTGCACTGTGTACTTGAATTTGCTATTTTATGTTTTATGATATCCAAAAGAAAGCAAATACTGAATAGAAGCAAATTCTTCAGATTTGAAGTTGAGTGAATATCACTGCGGTTCAATTATAAAATTCTCCAGAAGAAACCAGGCAGGGTTTTTCTATTTTATACCTGTGTCTTTCCCTTTTTCACCCAGTTCTCCCCTAGCTCTCTGAGCTCTTTATGACTTTCTCTTTTTCTTGTCTTTTTTTCAAATATACCAAATTTTAACTTTCCTTTTTTTTCTTTTTTTTTTTTTTTTTTTTTGAGACAGGGTCTCACTTGGTAGTTCAGGCTGGCCCTGAGCTCACTATGGAGCCCAGGCAAGCCTCGAACTCAGCAATCCTCCTGCCTCTGCCTCCCGAGTGCTGGGATTACAGGCGTGAGCCACCACACCCAGCCCAAATTTTAACTTTATTTTCCTTTGCCTTGCCCTTAGTTTCTCATACTCTTTTGACAGTGCACTGCTTGTTCCAGCACAGAAATCTTGTACTCAAATCTGAACTGACATTTATTAGGTGAACCTTAGTCAGGGAAACCCCCAGAGCCTTTTCAAACAATGCCTACAGCCCCAGCAGCTGCTGGCAGTGTCAGCTCAATGAGCATTTTGAAGTTCCTGTTTCATAATCACGTGCTAAATTAGCACTGTTACAGGAAAAAGGCCATCACTAATATACTGTACACGAACGTTTTATCTCCTTCAGGACATAGTTACTAAATAGTGAAACATGTCAGTGAATTTCACCTGGAGTATCAGTGATTGAAAGACATTTCTGAGTGTCTCTTTATGCTTTTAGTTCGAGCTGATATAGTCCTGTTTCTCTCAATCCTAATTTTATTAAAATAAAGAAAGTAATACTAACTAAAATAGGTACACTGCCAAGCCAAATCTTACATTCTCCTGGTGGTTTTCCCAAGAAAATAGTCATCTGGCCCCTTGTCATGATGTGCTACTTTTACTCATAGAAAAGTGTGGTGGAGTTAACATGCCAAGTCCTGTCTGTGGAAGTACGGCTTTCCTTCCCGGGGACAGCTTCACCGGCTGCACAGGAGACGCACCGTGACACTGTACAGTACAGCAGATGGAGTGGTGCAAGTGCCTTTTCCTTACTATTTGTCTTGCCTGTGACATTTCAAGACGTGGTCACAGTTGCTTTCAGCCAGGAAACATCAGAGGGCAGCAGTCACCTATACAGCACAGACCAGAGGCTAGAGCAGAACAGAGCACGTTGGCAGGTAGAATGCGTTGGAGACAGTCAGTCAAGACTATCATAATTCCAATGTAGCAATGAGTAGTATAATATACAGATTACTAATATTTTAATGCATCCGTGTGTTACCTGGTTTTAAATACCTTCGTTACTTTGGGTGTTCACTGGTTGTCTTCTAAGATGAGTACATAAGGAGTATTGCGTTGTTCTATGTCAGTGGCGCCGTGCCTGCCTCGAAAGTGCAAGATCTGAGTTCAATCCCCAGTACCAGAAAAAAAAAAAAAGACATTATTCTGTGTCCCTGAGACAATATGCCACATTCAACAGGAGAGTGAAGCTAGAGTTAGAGAAAAGACATGAAAAAACACTTACAGCTCGGGAGGTTAACTGAAGAGAAGTCACCAGGATGCTGTGATTCTTTGCTGCAGTGCTGGGAGAACAGGATGAGGCCAGGCAGCTCGGGGGCCAGAAGTGAGGGATGCCGGAGGACTGGAGGACCGGGGAGCAGCCAGGGAGCCAGCGGCAGGACCCAGAGGCCTCCTGACGCTCCGCCTGGCCCAGCCCAGCATACTTGGGCCGTTAGAGTAATAATGATGGCAACAACTTGTAACTCACTGAATGAAATAGTCTGTGAATTGGTAATTACATAAGTCAATGAATCAAATCCCTCATGAAGAATAGTATGTTTATATAGCTATGAAAAATACCTCCATGGAAAATGCTTATCAGTTAAAGAGGACAAAGAGTGGGGCCGGAGGGTTAGCTCAGTGGTTCCGGCGCCTGCCTCGCAAGCACAAGGTCCTGAGTTTGATCCCCGGTAACTACATATAATGCTGGGCATGGAGACACGCCCACCAACAATCAACGCCTCATACCACAATGCCAGACGTGGTGGCTCACGCCTGTAATCCCAGGACTCGGGAGGCAGAGACAGGAGGATTGCTGAGTTCGCGGCGGCTTGCCTGGGCACCATAGTGAGCTCAGGGCCAGCCTGATCTACAAAGCGAGACCCTGTCTCAAAAAAAAAAAAAAAAAAAAAGAGGGCAAAGAGTAATTTTACATGGAGGAGTCTGACTGACGGTCACCACCTTAATCAACTGGTCAGAGTTAACATTATCAGTAATGGTCAAATCAAAGCTTGTGCCACCTTTGAATAATACAGTGAGAAGAACTAAATGTTACACCTGGGCATGGAGGTACATACCCAAAACCCCAGCAGGCCAGGAGGCTGAAGCAGAAAGAGCAGCCCGGGCAATGTAGTGCCTTAGAGAGACCCTCCCTCAAAATAAATATAAAACAGAGCTGGGATATAATTCTGAGTACCCTGAGTTTGATCCCCAGTACCCCCAAGATACCAGCATTACTTCTTGGATATTCTTTTAGAGGTGCATAACTTAATCCAAGCATAATACACCAGACAAACCCAGTTAAGATTCACCGTACAGCTGGCTCATGTTCTGCAGATCTGTCAGGGCCAGGAGAGACGAGGAAAGCCGGGAACCTGTTCCAGGTTGCAAAAGACGGGAGGGAGGCTGAGACAGCTCAGTGCTCTGTCAGTCCTGGACTGGCCCTTTCTGTCAGAGCGAAACATGGGTGGAATCTCTCATCCCATGGTGATAATACATCAGTGACACTTTCAAAGTTTAAAGCATTGCACTGAAATTATTTAGGAAAAGATCCTTATTCATAGCTGATAACAAGAAACATAATGAGTTATGGGACATAATCACCATGAATGTTTCAGGAAAATGTGTTCTTGCAACTTTCCTATAAGCCTGAGGTTATTTACACATAAAAGATAAAAAGGCATATGTATCTTTATAACTGAGCATTGATTAGGGTCATGTGAAAATACTGTAGACAAATTAAAACTGAAGATGTAAAGGCAGACAGCTCATCCTTCCCCTTTGCTCCGTCTTGGTACCATCTGCTCCAGACCATCCCAGGTTCAAATACACTCGGTGTGACCACGAGAAGGCTGTTTCTGTTTTGTGGAAAGATGAATTTCAAATGGTTTTGTACCTATGCAAGTACACTGTCAGTCTGGATTGAAATCTCATTGGACTCCCAGTGTAAATAAGAGTGCCAGAGTTTCCCACACTGTTCACCTCTTCCCTGCCCGTTCCAGCCAGGGGCTGAGCCCTGGGCAGTACTGATGGCGGCTGCTTGTGTTTGTGGTTCAGTTCCATCAGTACAGCCTCAAATTCTTTGACTGTTTGTTATCAGCTGTTACCTAGGTTCTGTTTGGAGAACTCAGATTTCTTCTGTGACTCTTGTCCACTAAAGCTCAGGTCATACTTTTAAGTCTCTGTGTACTTAGCAAATCATTGATACCCAGGAAGTAAAGGGCATTAACAATCTTTAGATTGCTCTTTCTAAGGAAAGACTAAGGATTCTTTCCTCCTTTACCATAAATTCTTCTTCATTTTTGTGTCAAAACTTGAAACTGAATGTGAATTAATATTTGAATACTATTTAAGTGTTTTAAGTGTATCATTTGGTTCTTCTCAGTGATCTTTCAAGGCGAGTGCAGTCATTCTCCTTGTACAGGTGAGGAAATGGAGGCCAGTGAATGTGAAAGCTGAGACCTGAGCCAGGTCTTTTAAATGACTGGGCCAAACTAACTTACAGCTATCCACAAGTGTCCTTAATCCGGGATGCTTCTGTAGTTAATGGTGCTCTTCACAGGGGGAGAAAGGCACGTGGTGGTGGAGGCTGTTACCACCTTCACTGGCATCTGTGTACTTCCTGTCATATAGAAAGCTTTAGAAGGGCCGGGGATTTAGCTCAGAGGTGCAGCACCTGCCTGGCAAGCAAGAGGCCCTGAGTTCAATCCCCAGTACCAAAGAAAAAATAAATAAAACACAAAAGCTTTAGAATTTAAACTTTGACACTCTATGAAAACTTTGATAGTGCATTAGGTAGAGGACCTCCGAAGTATATATAAAATCACTAAACAGATGAAAGGATGTTAACTTTCCTTACCTGATTTGTAAACATAGCTCTAAATATACTCACATCTCACCGTAATTAAGTGACACGCAGGTTGCCCAGTGTTCAGACAGCTTTTCAGTGTGGTGAGGTAGTTGTGTTCATACTTGCCGAACCCCAAGTTCAGCTATGACTGATAAGGAATTTTTAATTGAACAAAGTGACTGCTGTTCTAAGTTTTGGCTTTTGTTGAGCTAGTTTGGGAGTGTTGAAATGTTAAAACATTCTGTGTATTTCTTCCTATTTGCCAATGCAGTGTGAAGACAGTAATAAATTCCTTTACTTGGATACGTTTCACAGGCTATTGTATGATTTAGTTTAATATTGTTAACATTGAAGACAGTCTAACTAAAGAGGCTGGTCAAGTAGAGTTTTTCAATATCCTCAGCCCCTCTCCCGGCCCCCATTAATTTGCTCTGCTGACTCCCTACGCGAGGTGGCAACAGCTGGCCTTTTTACCGGAGCTCAGGGGATTAGAGAGCAGGAATCAGCGCAGCATGCTCGGCCTCTTGCCTCTGTTGACTGTTCTTTATTGTTTGATGCCTGAGCATCTCCCAGACAGCAAGCGATTGTTTCTGGAAACTTAGAGTTTGTTTCTCTTGGGCATGTACAATGCTGTTGGGGCTCCTCTTTGTGTTTCTTTACGTTCTCAGTCTCTTCTTATCCTCATCCTATGCTTTCTCCTGATAATTAAAAAGAACCAAAGGCACAATCTTTGTGTCTTGGTCCACATGAGATTCAGTTGTGACCCTAAAATTTAGCAATACAGACTATAGATGAAAATTTCTCTCTGTTCTGAGCTACCAAATATTTGGAACAGAAATCACCTTCATAATGAAAACTTTGTTCTTAGTAGTACTATAATTTAATGACAAAACAAATGTGCTATTGCATCTGTTAAATAATGGTGATCAAAATGCATAATGCACCAAGAATGCCCGGACTGTAGTGACAAGAATACATCGTATTAAAACTTGAATTAAAAAGCAAATGGAACATATCTAAATAGAACCCTTACTTCAGTAGAATTTCATTTAAATGCATTTAGAAAGGGAAATTGTCACAATGCCCTTGAATTGAATCTCCACCAGTTACTTTACATTCCTAAACGTTTGTCCTTGCTGTAACTCTGAGGGTTATGTGGTGAGGAGTAATGTGGGACTGAAAATCCCCCCAGAAATATTATGATACTCAGAGTTTGGACTGTAAGCTTCCAAGAAGAGCCAGTTGTATGTTATAGCTGTCCCGGGAGGTGAGGCTCTGGCCGTGGGTATTACTAAGGAGGACCCACAGGTGACTCTGCCACCTGCTGTCACTCCCTGCCTCCCCCGCCCGAGCCCGCGCTCAGGACGCTTCTTCCTGTTCACACCAAGATGATCCGTCCTTTTACCAGCTGGGGTAAAGTTGATACACTGTGTATCTTCTGTGAGTGTGGCAGCCAGTGTGACTGGAGGCTTCGGTAAGTCATGTGAAGTCCAGCTACCCTAGAGGTGCGCCTGGCTTCTGTGGACTTAACCAAAGAAAATTAATTTTAAGGGCATTTAGAGGAAGAGAAAGTGACACTGAGTTGCAGAGCTCTAGGTGCCTAGGGAGAGAGGGGGAGGGGTGCGCCATCCCAGAGTAGAGCGAGGTGCTGGGAGAGAGCGAAGGCGGTGAGGCCGTGACCCCTGCTGTCTCTTCTGTGGGAAGAGCGACGCTGGCTCATTCGGCCTCGATCCCGCGTCCCTGTGTCCTCTCCCCCAGTTTCTAGTGCGGCTCTAAAGGGTCTTTCCCCTCTGGCGCTGCACCTCCTCCTAATCAGTCACTTGCAGCTAGACAGACTTTTGCGCTGCCCGCTCCGTTTGTCTCCCTGCAGTGATTAAAACCTCACTCAGCTGTAACTTAGCAGGACGCCGGCTTCCTGCTGTGTGGGCAGCTGTCAGGGAGCCACAGTGAGCGCTGGGAGAAAAGCATTCCCACGTCTGGCAGTTGATCGACTGCCAGTGATTCGTTTGTTCAGAATTCGCTGTGCCCTGCCTCTTATAGGTTGTGTGTGTTCAGTAAATAGTTGATCATGATCTTTTAACACAGATTTTTCAAGTGAAGAAAGAAGACAAATTCTTATTTAACAAACCTTCCTTCTACTCCATATTGGCAGAAAGTGAGCATCTTTCTCACTGGGGCAGCTTCCGCTTACTAATAGGTCACCAGTGACTTCCCAGTTACCAGTCCCTCCAGTTCACCCAAAATCTTTCATAAGATTTTTGTATATTTGGAGTTTTTAAGCTTATTGGAATACATGTATCCTAACAGCCAAGTACTGCTTGGAATTGTTGTTACTAGAAAAATGGTTGGAAAAAAAGGAAAATAAAGCTTTCTCTTCTGTACACTATTTCTGTTTTATATTATCAATACTTAACTCCATAAGGCATCTTTCTGTGGTAAAAGTGCTTACGTTGTTAAATTCTGCCATAGCACAGTATGTTGCTCCTGGTTAGGGGGATGGCACAGCCACCGGGGGGGGGGGGGGGGGGGGGGGGGGGGGGGGGGGGGGGGGGGGCGTGCACACAGGCTGCTCCGTCCCGCGCTGCGCCGCCCAGCCGAGAAGGCAGAGCCGGCCCGGAGAGCAGGGCGGTGCTGGGGAGCACCGTCTGTGGTAGGGAAGCAGGTCTGCACACGCACAGTTCCGGACGATGAGACCTCGCTAGCGTTTTCCAGGTTATTGATGAGGAAATCCAGGTTCAAAATGGGTTTTGTAGAAGGAAGCACATTTTCCATGGACTGAGTCTGTCTTTCAAAGTCATGATTGAGGGGTATTGATAAATTGGTACAAGATTAAAAGGAAATGTATTTCTCCATAACATATAGGCTACAAATGCCCAGGACTGTGTTTGCAAGCATTCTTTTTACTTTAAACTCAGCATTGAGACAGAAAGTTCTCTTTAGTAATCTAGAGAATTTGCAATTTAAAGTTTCACTATGTCCTACTGAAATTGTCTAAGCTTTTCAAAAGCCCAGTGCAGAGCCGGAGATTTAGCTCAGTGGTTCCGGCACCTGCTTAGCAAGCACAAGGCCCCTGGTTTGATCTCTGATCCCTCGTAACCACATACAACAATACCGGGCATGGTAATCCACATCCACCAGCAATCAGTACCACATACCACAGGTGCTGGGCATGGTGGCTCACGCCTGGAATCCCAGCACTCGGGAGGCAGAGGCAGGAGGATTGCTGAGTTCCAGGCTTGCCTGGGCTGCATAGTGAGCTCAGGGCCAGCCTGAACTACAAAGCGAGACCCTGTCTCCAAAAAAAAAAAAGCCCAGTGCACATATGTAAAAGTAGAAATTAGGTTCATTTCCTCCAGTGAAAAACATTAAAATAAAATACCTATTATTTTATGGTGGCTTGTAATCATAGTGCTCTGCTAGGCTGAGGCAGGAGATCACAAATGCAAGCCTAACCTGGGCAATTTAGTGAGAACCTGTCTCAAATTATATAAGAAAAGGACTGGGAGGTAGCTCAGTGTGAAGGTGGGTTCAATCACCAGTACTAGAAAAAAGTCTTTAAAGTTGGGATAAAGCATTGTTTGGGCCTTTATGGTTTTGTGTGTTTTCTTCCATTTCTAAGATGGAAAAAATAGGTTCACTAATAGAAACCTAAATATCATCACAGTCTATAGCCCCACCCACCCTAAACACCCACTCTCATCTAAACATCCTCACAAAACTTTCCATTGGCTTATGTGAAGTAAAATAAATATAAAATCAAACAAAATTTTTTAAAATATTTTTTATAAAAGTACTCGTGGAAGTTTGATGGATTGGCACATGCTAAATTGGTTACCTCTCAAACACAGTTCTCAAGGTATAGTACTTTAATAAATGGGTTAAGGGCAAAGAGAATTTTTTTAATTTTTTTTACTATTCCATAATACTTAAATTCTTTTTCTTCAAATGCACACAATTCAGAATTACTTAGAAATTCCATGCTGTAATTATCCTATTCACGGAAAGGATGGAGCTAATACAGTCTTAAAGGTAACAAATGTTTTCTCCAAAACTTCCTCAAACCCAGAGCTAGTGCATGGGACTAAGTCATAACTGCTCTCCTCTGCTCAGAATGAATTGAAATCCTTCTTAAGCTAGTGAAGTTTTCAAGCCTATGCAGCCCATTTTAGGTAATAGATTTTCTCTTCTTTCATCGTTACTTCTGTGTACAGAATGTTTCACTTCAGTTTTTTCTTAGAGTAGCTTTCCCTTGTCTTCATTTTTGAATTGTAGAAAAGGATTTGCTATCCTTAAACTTTACTTCGATCTCCTTTTTGAGCCAAGAATTTGGGATTTTGAGTCTTCAGTCTTCGCTTTTATTGTGCCACTTCACACGTGCAGATCCGTGTGAGATCTCCACTGAGTACACTACCAGGGTCTTAGGCATTTTTTTGAATATCCTTTTTCATTACTAATTATCAAAGAACTAGTACATTTATATTATGATAATTAGCAAGTGGAGACGACAACATTTTGTGAATAACTCGCCAGCCAGAAATCACCACTGTAACATCATCATTTTACAAAACGTTGTGATCATAGGGATGTAATTTCTGGAACATAATTTTCATGAGAAGCTCTTGAGTTAGCTTCTTTTTACCCCATGTTTTCAGCTCATTGTCACTGCCCTTATTTCCAGTTTCTTATCTGTCAGAATGAGCTACATATTATTCCCCTTTTTTATATAAACAATTCAGAAATATTCAGAAGAACAAATAACATTAATAAAAATTAAACCTATGGTGCCAGTTACATTAGACCAACCGCAATGTAGCTTACACTGAAAACCACCCTCTTTGGCAATTTGATTCTCCACCCGCCTTTACACTTACGCTTGTGTCTTCGTTCTGTCTCCATCCTCCTTCCATATTGCTCAGATCATTCTCCACTTAAAACCAATGGATGATCCTTTATACACTTAGCTACTTCTTGATTGTCTATTACTCAGGAAAACTGAGTGTTTGCCTGCTCTCCTCATTTCTATTCTCACTGAAATGACTTTTCACAAGATCACTGAAAACCAAGAGGAAGCAGTGATCTAGGTAAGCATTCAGGAACAAAAATACCCCATGTAACTGCCAGCTGGTACTTTGAAATCTGTATCCTACTTGAAATTCCCATTATTTGTCCCTCCCATATGTATGGTGCTAAAGAGCTTGGAAGACTCACAAGTCTTCAAAAATCCTGTGGAGCGGGCCGGAGATTTAGCTCAGTGGTTCTGGCACCTGCCTCACAAGTGCAGGGTCCTGAGTTTGATCCCCGGTAACTACATACAATGCTGGGCGTGGTGACTCACACCCACCAGCCATCAATACCACATACCACAGTGCCAGGCGTGGTGGCTCACGCCTATCATCCCAGCACTCAGGAGGCAGAGGCAGGAGGACTCCTGAGTTCGAGGCT
>PVIC010043528.1:0-14918 GCA_004025085.1 Thryonomys swinderianus
TAGCTCCTGGTTTTCCTCATGTGTCTGATTTCCTCCCATTCATGGTAGAGTGGGGTGAAGTTAGGCAGGTGTTTGCACCCTGCGGCTCTGGGTCTCTTCTTAGAAAAAGAATCTAGGGAACATTTCCTGAGGCAAACCATTGCCAACAAAACTCCCATTCAGGATATGAGGCATGGGGCCAAGAGGAGAAGGCCTGGTGCTGGGATCTATCCACTTCCCTCCACCTTCACCACAGAGAGAATTAATGGCACAGTCCTTGATGCATTTGAGAGAACCACTTAACTGCTGACTCTGCTAGTTCGAGTTATTTACTTCCCTGTTCAATAGAAGTTGAAAAATCACCTGTGTTATTAATTTGCGTAAAACCTTCCAGCTTCAGAATGTGACTCGAAAGCTATTTTTACACAGCAAAGTCGGAATTCTCAGCTTTTTGCTTTCAAATGACTAAAGTTATTCATCAGCTGTTCTCATAAACGTCAAGCTTACAATTTTTTTCCCTTCCATTTTCTAGATGAGATAAACATGTACAGGTTTGCTGAATTTCTTTCACTGTGCAGTCATACAGAAAACCATCAAAAGAGCTCTTAGTCCCTTTCCTGTTTTTAGAGGTAATTTTCAATTATATCTCCTCATTCACATTATTTATGGTTCATTTTTATCAATTAATGAGTGTTCATTTAGCTTCGGTGTGTGTTCAGCACTGTAGTGGATACTGGATGGAGATGCCCATTTTTACTCACCCATTACTGAGTCCTGGTACTCAGCAGTCTTGTACTTCATCGAAAGAAAACATTGAGCTTATAAAATAATGAACACACTATGGATTGTCTGAAGTGTGTCATTTTATGGAGTTAGATGCTTTTGTTTTTGTTTTTCCCGTCTTTTTTTTTTTTCAAGACAGGTCTCACTTTGTAGTTCAGGCTGGCCCTGAGCTCACTATGTAGCCCAGGCAAGCCTTGAACTCAGCAATCCTCCTGCCTCTGCCTCCTGAGTGCTGGGATGAGAGGTGTGAGCCACCATACCTGGCATTGTGGTATGTGGTACCAGGAATCAAACTTGGGGCCTTGAATTTTCAAGGCAGATGCTGGAGCCATTGAACTAAATCCCCAGCCTCGCTGGCATTTTTAAAAATTGAATTCTTTATTGGTACCTTTTATATACATCTCACAATCACATATAACACTGGGGAATTTGTACCAATATATAACACAAGTTAATTCTCATTTTTACCCATATCCCTACCCACCCACACCTCCCCACCCCCTATATACATGCTCTTTTATTTTCTTTCCGAATCATATTTATTCCTTCCCCTCATTATATTCCCACCAAATTTCCTTTGTAAATTTCCCATTCTACAAAAACTGTCATACTTTCTAGAGCTCATTTGCATCTACAGGTGCTCGCATCAAAGAGAAGATCTGGTATTTGCCTATCTGTGGTCTATTTATTTCACTTATTAGTGTGTCCTCCAGGTGTATCCATTTGCACATAAATGAATGAATCTTGCATTCTTTATGGCAGAATAATACTCCATTTTATTAAAAAAAAAACACCACATCTTCTTTATCCAGTCTCCAGTTGATGGGCATCTGGGTTGTTTCCAAGATTGAGCTATCATGAACTGAGCTGCTATGAACAAGGGTGTACTTCTGTCTTTCCAATGTGTTTTTTTTAAATTGCTTTGAGTATATTCCTAGCAGGGGGATTTGCTGATATTTTTGAGCACACCAAGATAGAAACCAGGAGAATGTAAGAATCCTAGAGGACCAGAAGACCCAGGAGGGAAGGGGACTAAGAGGCAAGGATGGGGAGGGCTTTTCAGATAAGAAGACCACACAGCTGTGTGGGTCTTTGTTTTGAAGATCAGGAATAGCCTGGAATGACTCACAGAAGCAGACAATAGGAAGCCATGGAAGGTTTATTTACAACATGAAGAAGCATTTATCTTTATTTCTGCTGCAAAAGGTAGAGGAGAAGGATAGTGAGATTTGAGTCCTCATAATGGATTGGTAGAGGGCACAGTATCATACTCAACACTGAGATATATCCCCTCAGTGACAGAAGGTGATCTTCTTATCCTTTAGCAGCAGAGGAACCCCAGAGAAAAAGGATATTTAGGTCATGTGAGGTAAAGGAAGAAGCATATTAATTCACAGCTGAACTGATGTGAAGGCATTTCTGCAGTTTATGTTTTACTTCAAGCACTATAGACTCCAAGGATAGGGTTATTTCTTTCCTATGGCAGTAAGAACAATGTCTTACAACTTAGTCATTCTGTTTTTAATGGGGTTGGGGGATGTGAATGGGAAGGCAATGCAGTGTACCCTGCACTCTAATGTGAAAATAAAAGGTGTCCTCCATGGGAGATGCACACTCAGGTTCTGGACGTATGGGTGTGGCCCATTCCATGCAAGTACAGCGCTTCAGCCCTCTGGGGCCTGTTTACAGCCCTGAGGCCCACTTGCCTGAGCCACAGGGTTTTCAGCTCCATGAGGCTTCTTTCCAGGATCAGGGAAGGGCACAGCTTAGAAGGCCGTGTCTCATCTGCCTTTCATGGCATAGACTGAGCCAAAACCAGGATGTTGTTTTGAGACCACCGATCTTAAAGGGCGTTACTTCCTGTGTAGGCAGAGATATTTATAAGCCCCACTGCTCCTGTCAGTCAAATGTGTCAGCCCAGGGGAATAATGGCCTTGGGAAGAACTTACCCAAGAGACAGCAGCCCGAGGGATACCCAAACCTCTTGGGTCCTAGACTGAGCTCTCTTTAACAGAGCTGGGAACTCAGTGTGTGTGTGTGTGTGTGTGTGTGTGTGTGTGTGTGTGTGCGCGCGCGCGTGCAAAAGCGGAAGGTCAGGCAGCACAAATGAGTTTCCTTTCTTCCATGCTTACAGTGGGAGATGACTTCTCCCTCTACTGAGAATACTATTTTAGAATTGCTTTTTATTATCCATTATTGTCATTTGAGCCAAAGCTAGAGGTTAAGAAGATGAGGCAAATAGGTGTAATTTGTGCCTAGATCGAGTCATGCACACCTTTGTTCTAACTCTAGCTCTGCCACTGGCCTTGCACAGGCTGCTTAACCTGCTGGCTACTCAGTTTCCACACTTGTACAATGGAAGCAGTAACAGTGCCTTCTGGCTGAACTGGAATCGGAATGAATGGGATAATTCACACCAAGAGGAGTGGTGCTCAGGAGAGATGGAGTGGTAGGTAACTCCCAATGCCTCAGGGTAAGGAGTTCCCAGCAACTCTGCAGCTGGCTTTGGGGAGGGAAGCCTCTCTTTCGCATGCTTCTGTGGGTTTTCAATCTCCTCTTAGCACCAGCATCTTGAGTTGTGCACCACATTCTGTGTCCCCTTTGTGATTTAGTGATTCCAGATAGGCAGGTGAGCAGGCCTCATTCTCTGGCGCACTTTCTTCTCATTCCAGCCAGTACCAAATGAGCAGTTACACAGAAAAAGTCTGTCTAATGCTTGCGGTGGAAACAAAGGAGATGCTAGATTCTGAGGACAGAAGTAAGAAGAAAATGGGCCTCAGCAGTTGACAAAGAAAGCCAGTGAATATGGTTATAGTTCCTGAGTAATGAAGGAAGAGAGGCCTTGAAGTTAGAATGCAGATGTTTTATATGGAGAGAAAAAAGTATGATATACAAGAAGGGTTTGATGAAAGACAACTAAGTGGAAATTCTCCACTAGCAAATAGATACAGGATGGATATACAAACATGCAATATATACATGTGTGTGTGCGTGTGTGTGTGTGTGTTTAGAAGTTATCAGAATCTATTCTGATATTTAGGGCAAGAGAAAGGAGCTATGTAAGAGACAAGTACAAGGGAGAAGAGTGTTTAAAGAGGATCCTCAGTTACATAAATAGAAGATGAACTGATAAAATGGTGGAGCTGGTAGAGACCTTTTCAGAAATTTAGCCCAGGGCCGGAGGGTTAGCTCAGTGGTTCCGGCGCCTGCCTCACAAGCGCAAGGTACTGAGTTCAATCCCCGGTAACCACATATAATGCTGGGCGTGGAGACACGCCCATCAACAGTCAACACCGCATACCACAATGCCGGACGCGGTGGCTCACGCCTGTAATCCCAGCACTCGGGAGGCAGAGACAAGAGGATTGCTGAGTTCGCGGCAGCTTGCCTGGGCACCACAGTGAGCTGAGGGCCAGCCTGAACTACAAAGCGAGACCCTGTCTCAAAAAGCAAAAAAAAAAAAAAGAAATTTAGCCCAACTCATCACTCAAAAGATGAACTTCAGAGAACTGGAAGGATCTGTCAAGTGCCTGAAAACATCCAGAAAATGGGAAGTCTTGGGCCTGAAGACTTCTTGAGATAACTTTGTCCTATCCCACAGTGCTAAACTGGAGACCAGGAAATGGCTATGTGCAAGGTGAATGTTAATTGATGTTGACCAACAGTGTAAAATTGGCAATCTAGATTAGGGTAAAATAAATTTAGAAGCCTAGTAACTGTTAACATTAAAAACAGTGGATAGGCTTTGTTCTTTAATATAGGTTAATAAACCAAGAAGAAAACCCAGAGAAACATCTCAAAATTACAGTGAATCTCTAATTGATGTTAATAATTTTTCTCTTTCTTTCCTTTTCTTCTTTTCAAAATAAGAAAATGTCAGAAAAAGAAGCAGATTTGAAAAATATTTCTGTTTGGATTCATCCTGTTCCTTTTCAACCCAGAGTCTTGGATGAAACTGACTAGGAGAGAAGACTGTTGCCAAACTGCTAGGTCATGAGCTGTTCTCTTATCATGTCCAATGTCTCCCTCAGAAAACAGCTGAACCTGAAAAGCCAGAAATGTCTGTTGCATAAAAGATTTGTGAATAAAGAATCCACACGAGCTCTGGAAACAAATACTTCTCTACATGACCCAAGCCCCATCTGAACCTATCATCTTCACTGACGACTGAGCTGGTATCTGAACCAAAATTGCCAGTGAAATCTGCCCATTTGGCTCACTACTTTGATCTACTAGACGGGAGTTAATAATACACTTTTGCTACCAAACACAGGAACATGGTAGGGTAGGCACTTGATGGTGAGTAACTAATATTATTAAATTTCTTCATTTTCATTCTGTGGGCTCAACTTTTTAAGCACTGTGAACTTGCATGCTTATTTATATCCTTTAGTGTTTTCAGCAAACCAGAACCAAGCCCTGCCAGGAGGTTTAAGCAGAGTTCCAGAGGAAATATGCTCTGAGATATTAGGCTTCCACTTCCCTCATTTAAGAAAACTGCTCCCCATTGTCCCCATCCTACTGTCCCCCAAGGAATCTGATATATCATGGAAAAACTAAAGCTGCTTCAACATGGTCAAGGGCCAGGCGATGACAGGAAAACTTCTTTAATTTCTTCAGACCTGAAGAACAGAAGAGTTTGTTTCTTCATAAAGCATCTTTGAACCAGTCATGTTAAATATAATGGCACTTCCCACATCTTCTCTTCATCTCCTATTTTACATCTAGTGAAACACCTCTAACAAAATGGGATAGTTTATGTTTCCTGACGAAGTAACTCACTGTCAGTAAAAGGTGTCTGATACACAGAGTGTATTGTGGAGAGGAGAGAGGTTGCACTAGTTCAGAACCTACTTGGAAGCGATCAGGTCATCTTCCACACTTTTGCCCTGCTGACTGTCGTACAAAGGGAAGATTACAGGCCAGGCCCTGGTGACATTCATAACTGCTCCCATTCCGTAGAAATTCAAGGGAATGGACCTGGGCAGTCATGTGCTTCACTATAATTCTGGAGCCCAGAAGGACAGAATAGAAGTGGGTGCACAGCTAACAGTTTCTATTTTGTTTTGTACACAGACGTAGGTCATTTGTCTAGGAAGAGATGAAAGCTTTTTCCCTTTAATTCAACGTTGTTCGATATTTTGATAAAGTGTTGCAGTTTTACAGTATTGGGCCAAGAGCTATCATTTTGTTGTTGCTGTGATTGTTTTTGTTTTGTTTTGTTTTGTTTTAGTTTTTGAGACAGGGTTTCCCTTTGTAGTTCAGCCTGGCCCTGAACTCACTATGTAGCCCAGGCTGGCCTTGAACTCACAGCAATCCTCCTACCTCTGACTCCCAAGTGATTGTTAGTTTTTCCTGTCTCAAAAAAAAAAAAAATCAGAAATATGTCTGAATAGTGCTCATCCTCATCAAAATTGTGGGGGGACCATGAATTATTTTATCTGCAGATTTATTTCCTTATGTATGGATAATATTAATTTATTGCCAGGGATTTAGCTCAGTGGCACAGTTCCTGCATGGCCAGCATGAGGTCCCGAGTTCAATCCCTGGTACCAAAAAATAAAAATAAAATTTTAATTTATATATATATTTTTTCCTGTGCTAATTGCAGCCTTCTCTACCTACTAGGTTTTTGGTTTTTTGCTTTTTCTGTCAGTTGAGAGTTGTTTTCCATCTCCACCACTTTCCATCTGCATCAAATCCCACCTTATCAGATATCTCACAACCACAGGGGTCCTACGGCTCTGTGCATGAGGGTCACATGAAAACTTAGAGAAAGGTCCAGATGCTTGGAGCTTAAATAATTTCCTCATAAAAGACAGATGAGTGGAGGCTGTACACAACTGTATAGAAAAAAAAAAGATTTTTTAGGGGAGATGAATGGGCCTGAAGAACAGACAAGAGTTTGTGACAAAGATCCCTTGCTTTGGGTGTCAAATCTAGTCTTTCTTCTAGTAAGTTCCTCTTCTGGGTGAGCCAACCTTTAGGTAGAGAGGAAAACTTCAGAGAAAACCCCTTCCTGTGCCTCAGGAGACATGAGAGGGAGTCAGAGAGACCTTGGTTCTATAGTACAAAAAGCATTTAATATGTCCAAGCATCATACTTTGAGGTACTGTTCTCTGAGTTCCAACACTTCTCCAACCTGCCTTATTTTTCTTCATAACTTATCTCTACAAGCAATGCTATGTACCTAAAGTCAAACAGAACAGAGTTCTACGAGGAGATCTGCCTCCTCCTGGTGCCAGAATAGCACCTGGCAAAACTGATGCTAAGTACTTCATGAAATTATCTCAAGCTTTTCCTTTGTGCCTTCAATTCTGCTTCAGCTGTGTCGATTTTGCCCTTTGCTCTTTTTAATTTATGAAGGTTGTTTCCTAGACCTGGTTTCCTTTCTGTCATATTTTATTGTAGAGTTCTGTTTTCATTGATTTTTTCCTTCTTAATTTCTTCTATAGTATAGGACATTTGGTGTGAAAGATGCTATTTTTCAGAGCACATTTTCTTTCACAATGGGTTGTGTATCTTTTCTCCCATATTTTGTACATAGTTTGAAGGCACTTTCTCCCCATCATTCCCTTTGACTAGCAAAGGAACTCTGTGGGTACCCAGGTACAATATGCATGATCTTCTAGACTTCCTCTTGCTCAGTCTGCACTCTTCTCTCCTTACTGCTTCCAGCTAAATCTCCCCTCAGGAAACAAGGCACAAGTCAGGTGGAGGCAGCCCTAGGAAGATGGAAAGAACAAAGAGAAAAATGTTAGTCCACAAATGGGCTTGGGGATGTAGCACAGTGGAAGAGCTCTGCCATGTGCGAGGCCCTGTGTTGATCTCCATTCAAAACTGCAAAACAATAGCAAAATCCCCCCAAGACAGAGGGAAAAGGACTGATAAAGAGCCTTTCAACTTCCACTGAAGTGTAAGGGTCAAAAGCCATTTGCTTCACATTTTTCCTCTCTGACTAGGTGGTGAGCAGGGGAAACTCCTTGGGAAATGCGAGTAAAGAGTGGAGAAAGTGCCTCTAACATCAGTCATTTGTTACAATTTGTTTGTTTGTTTGTATATCAAAGTATGATGCTTGGACAAATAAACAGAGAAAAGCAAAGTTTACTGTTTGGCTGAATGATTCACGTAAGTCACTGTTCTTGGAAATAGGATCTATGCCCTTGATGGGCGTTCAAGTCAAGGAGTGTCAAACAACATTCTATCTATAGATAAACTGGGGTGGGGGATGGTGTCATCAAATTCAGTCCTCACTGTGGTTGAGCCCCACTCTTGCAAGTGACAAGAGGTCTAGGGCACCGGTTCTCAGATCAGCTTCTGCTGGAGTGCTGGAGTCAACCAGCTCTGGGAGATTTGCCTCCGTGCCAGGTGACGTCAAGATGCCACCCCCACTAGCTTTTCCCTTTCTTGGGAAGCAGGACTCTAGCTATGTGGTTTGTTCACTACATGTGGTACCCAGTGGGGGGACAACTGGGAGCAGAAACGCAGTCAGTGTATATGAGCTGTGTCCTAGTATGAATCTCCTCTTGCTCAAAGGCCTTTTCTTCCTTGCATTTATTAGTTCTTGTACCTACTAGAGTCCCTAAAAAATGGCACCCCTTCTGTCCATGGGTTGGCTCAGCCCCACTGGAGAAGAAAGTTGGATGTCTGTGATGCAGGGAACCAGGTAATCCAAATAAACAAAATAATGCAAACAAGGGGGATAACCTAACTCTCATCCTGCTAGATACCTCTAATGTGTTTGTATTCTCTAAAATGGAAGAGTGAATTCTAGGAACAATGGAGCTTAAGAGTGGAAGAATTAATGGAAAGAGAGATAGAAAGTGGACCAGAAAGTGGGTTGCCTGCCCACCTTGCTTCTCAAAGGTGTTTTATGGGCCAAAGGCATGAGATGAGGTGGCTACAAAGTGGGACAGAACTATAAGAGCTAATGGAAAATCCCGAGGTGGACAAGAGGTGGGACAAAACCATGATCAACCAATAAGATTACAAGTAGAGTCACTCAGGTAATGTTGATTAAATGGAGATCAAATGGGGAAGCAAGTCACATAGCAAGTGTATGTGGATTTGCAGAAAGAACAGGCTAGGGATGTTTTGGATCCTAATTAAGGTGATTGATGTCTATTTAGAATATTAATCACTGCTATTCATCCACAGGGGCAGTAGTGGGTGTAACAGTTTCTCCTTTTAATGTTAACATTCAGTGAAAATGCCAACATTGTTTTCTATGCCGATGGCCTACCCCTGTCCAACTGGCTTCTAACCCAGCTGCCTTGTAATCTCTGTGATTGAGGTGGGGGAAGAGCTTTCACTCTAGAACATCTTCCCACTGATGGCAACATCAGATTCTCTTCAAATTCACTGGGTTTTTTTCTCTTCAAATTCACTAGTTTGATACCTTGTTCTATACAACTCTTTGGAGGCAAGAACATAGAATCCTTATTCTAGTTATGTGCTGCCAAAGCGAGCACATAGAATCCTTATTCCAATTCCAGTGGATCTTTTCTCTTACTGCTGCTCAGAGTTTACAGTGTAATGTATGGCTTCCATTGTTTGAAAGCTGATGGTGGTGTTTTTTGCTGATCTTCGCTTGTTTTCTATTCACATTTTCAGTTTCTGAGCGAGGGGGGGGTTTTACAATCTGGGCACATGCTACTATGCTACTTCCAACCTCTCTTTTAAATAGGGTTTCTTTGTGCTGCTATAATTGTTTTCACATTGTGTTGACTCTTGCACTTTTATATGCTGTCTGTTTAATATGCATGCTCACAAAGAGCTGACAGCATGTCTGAATCTACTTTCTTGAGTTCTGGTGCAAAGTTAAATGCATTCAGGTGTTCAGCAAATGCTTATTGGTGTCTACAAGTCTTTGAGAGCTTATCACATTATGAAGCTGACATCAAGACGATCCCGTTCTGATTTTTAAAAACTGAGATAGGACTTTTAAAGACCTAAATAAAGTGGCAGGAAATATGGGAAAACATCGTACTCCTTAAAATGATGCTTTGGAAATGCAGTTGAATTTGAAAAGGAGTTTCTAACAGACGTTGCTTGTACAATAAACTTACAGAGTGAATCTGCCATTGTGATAGAGGAAGCTTTAAATCAGATTTAATTCTGCCATGCATGGATGAAGGCACTAATATTTTCAGTCAGTCTATAGTGCAGCTGTTAAAACATTTGGGTTCTGCAGGCCAAACGGGATTTCTAAATTTCATGAGTACCGTGTTCTAATTCTTACTGCCTTTTGCTTTTCTAGTTAGAAAATAGACATATACTGGTTTCTGATTAGGTAAACATTGAGATTTACCAATACTGATATATCTTTCAGAACAATAAATTCTAAATTTCATCAAAACATAAAATTGATATAGGTGGTACAGGTTTTGAATGCTTTTAGTAGAAGAAAAAATTTTTCATATGTATCATTTAGGCAAGAAGCTAACATACATTTGCAAATGATGTTTGATTTCAACAGTAGTTTCTGCAACTTTGCTCAGGTAATCAAAATAAATTTTTAAAAAACTCTTTAAAATATGTATGTCAGAGCTTGTCTTGTTTCTTCCCTCCTCCTTTTTTCCCCTTTATCTCTCCTTCCGTGCCACTTTGGGCAGCTATGACGCATCAGTCCTAGATTATCCATGGGGTTCCAGCTTATGCCACTTTTTCTCATGCCTAAGTTTTATAAACTAGGGTGATCATTCAGGGCCATCTTCTCACACACTCTTTTAATATACTGGTTGTAGTGATTGAATCCTCTTTGCCATTATTTCTCTTACGGTAGTCAGGAAAGTCAGATTTTTATTTTTTTTTGAGACAGGGAAGGGTCTCGCCTTGTAGTTCAGGCTGGCCCTGAGCTCACTATGTAGCCCAGGCAAGCCTCAAACGCGGCGGTCCTCCTGTCTCTGCCTCCTGAGTGCTGGGATTACAGGCTTGAGCCACACCTGGCACTGTGGTATGTGGTATTGATTGCTGGTGGGCGTGAGTCACCACGCCCAACATTGTATGTGGTTACCAGGATTGAACTCAGGACCTTGCACTTGCGAGGCAAGCACCGGAACCACTGAGCTAAATCTCCGACCCAGGAAAGTCAGATTTTATATTTTTCTTCTCAATATTATCACCTAATATATAGTTTCTTATGGAAGATGTAGACCCTGTACCTCAAAGGAGAAATGGGGTTGATTTTGCTACCTGTTCATACTTCCATTTCTTTGTTAACAGTCACCTCATTACCTACACCATTTGTTCTTCCTTAATCCTTTTAAAGCTCTCCAAATGGACTGAGTACTTTATGTGGCCAATCTGATTTCTCAGGTGAAACTTTTTTTTTTTTCTGAGACAGAGTCTCACTTTGTAGTTTAGGCTGGTCCTGAGCTCACTTGTAGCCCAGGCAAATCTCAAACACAGCAATCCTCCTGCCTTTGCCTTGACTGCTGAGCCTTATAGGCATGAGCCACCATGCCTGGCACTGTGATATGTGGTACTGATTGCTGGTGGTTGTGAGTCACCACACCTGGTATTACTGTATGTGGTTACTGAGGATCAAACCGGGGACCTTGCGCTTGCTAGGCAGGTGCCAGAATCACTGAGCTAAATCTCCAGGCCTCAGGTGAAACTCTTTAAGACTGGTCAGACAAATAACTTCCATTTAGGAAATATATTCATAAAATGTAAATGTTTAATATTTCAATTTTTGTTAATGTTTGCTTATGTAAATTTTGTAGCAAAAATGTATAATGGTAGGTGCTATAGATTCTCTCCCACTATATGTCCAAAGCCATTAAATGAGAATATTCAGGAATATTAAACTCAATATTGGGAACCTGAATAAAGAATGTACCCAGATAATTAATTCAGAAATAAAATTTAATGACTTAATTTTGCTTTTACAATGTTAAGAATCCAAAGTTTAACATACTTCTGAACCATCCTACACATGTTCTATATCTAGTGGCAGCTTAAAATGTCTGATAAGGTATGGATTTATTACATTATATTTAAATGCAACTCTTGTACTTCACACACATATAAAATCATCATCATGTTCTCAAGATGAAAATTGTACAACAGCTTTATACACTACAACATTAATAATGCAGTTTCTGAAAATCAAGTATCAGTTGGCTACTTTGGCCTTTATGATGCACACTATCATCATCTTCTAACATGGCAACACCAGTAAAGGATGTTTATCATTCCTCCTATATCTTTAGATTCACAGCAAGCATTACTAGTTGGCAAATTCATTTTAATGGCAGAAAGGTGTGAATTCAGTCTAAAGAGCAAATTTAGTCTAAACAGCATTTTGATGCAACTTTCTTTTTGTTCCTTCTTCACTTCCTCTCTTCCTTCTTCCTTCTCTTTCTTTTGCTATGTAGTCCAAGCTGGTCTTGAAATGTGACTCTCCTACCTCAGTCTCCCAAGTGCTGAGATTACAGGTGTATGCCACCACGCACAGATCTGATGAATTATTTAGCCATAAGACATGCAGCAGTGAATTTTCCATTGACAAACTATTGCTATTGTCCAGTGAAAGTTATTTTAAGTGGCATAATCATGAAGACGCTTTTTCCGCTTGATTAAAACATTTCTTACCATTTGCTAGGCAATGGCATGCAAAAGGCCCATGCTTTGCCAGGGACGTGGCAGTCACCTCACCATCAAGAACCATTCATGCATAAATGGCTGCTTTTATGAAACTTCAACACAAAACCTCACATGCTGCTAGGACATCAGTCTTAGCAGAGGCCCTTCCACTTTCCTCACTAGCTAACCAGACATGAGTCTTCATTGCTTGGCTTGACTTCTCCTTCCAGCAGCAAATTCATCACAACCTTTGTCAAATAGCTGCATGTTCCTCTTTTTCCCAGGGGGGGAGTGTTGTAAAATGAAGTCATGTCATCCTACAAAAGAAAACAGTAAGCGAGTTGTTTAATATTGTCTGTAAAGAGTTGACAGGTAAAATCAGTATCAGCCTAGAGGGAAAAATAAATTCACAAAAGATTTCCTCATGGAAAATATGAGCTTCTTGGGTTTTTCTTTCATTTTTCTGAGGCATCTGCTCAGAATATAAAACAAAGACAGACATTTTTAGTATTCTCTTCTTTGCTGATAATTTTTATTTACTCAGCAAACCTTTTCACAGATGAATATAAAGTATTAAATAGGGAGCCTAGAAGGAACCGTGTTAGGTAGTGTACAGCACCAATATAGCCTGTTCTGCAGTACCATCTTCCTCAGAAGTTAACTTCACAGCTTTCTGGAATCAGTGACTCTTTTTTGGTTAAAAAACAAAACACATTTAGCTGCCAACTATATAAACAAAATTTATCTCTTCCTAGGTTTTTTTTGTCTGAACTTCATAGCTGAATTGACTAGTAATTAACTCAAAAGTAACATTAATCCCTCATAGAAGTCAGACTGTCTCACAAGTATCCTATTTTGTACTCTATAAATGTTTTATAAACTAAATGATAGATCAGGCATATTTTGAAGGACTGAGACAATGAAAAGCTTATTTTCTATACTTACTTGTTTTTCAATTTCTTTTAGTTGACTCTCATCTTTTTGAAATTCATGAAATGCTTCTTTAACCAGTTTATCTAGATCAACTTTGTCTTGAAATTCTAGCTCAGGGTTTCTTTCCAGTACAATGGATACAACCATCAGTAACTAGAAAAGACAGACAACAAAAGCCAATTTTATGAACCATAGTAGTGACACAGACTGGACATGTTTTGATTCTTAAATGGACTGATGGATGACACTCGTTTTCCAAAATATGAGGCTTAAAGATCACCTATAGATAGAATCTTCCTAGTTTTGAAAATCACCAGTAAAAGTTCTATTACGCAATTGCATATTTCTTCATTGCATATATCCCTACAGATATACAGAGATTATCTTAATCACTTAAAACCGGTAACTTCGAAAAATGACTTTCTAATCCTGTAAATATTATGTGGCACCCTATTTCCCAAAACTGTCTGAACTCCTGTGGGCATAATCCTTGTTGGCAGGAATGCCAAGGAAGAGGAACAGGGGATGAAGCCAGAGAAGGCAAGTGGGATCAGTGGTGTCTCAGGGACTAGGACCCAACACCTAGTACTTCAAATAAGCGAAGTCTTGTGCTCGCTTCGGCAGCACATATACTAAAATAAGCGAAGTCTGTGATGCTACAGAAGTTCCCCAGTGGATAGTAATTTTAAAAAAATAAATACCTTAACTCTGCCCTTTTCATGACATGAGCACTATCTATTCTGTGCCAACTATCTTAGTTTAATGCATCTCCATATTTATCCACCCTGCACATTTACCCAGTAGTAATCTTCATTTTAGATGAAAAACTCTCATATGCAAAGCTTGTGTCTGCTATCCAATGACTGATAAAACTTTCTGATGAGGCTTTGAGTACCAAACAGGAAAAAGACGTGTTAATTCCCAATTTGGAAATCTTACTGAATGTATTTTAATTAAATGCTTCTACAAGAGAACCAAGAGAAACATTTTCAGTGAAATCTAGGGCTCACAATATGTGAGACCCATGGGGCACAGTTTTAGCCAGGAGAACAGGAAGTTTTATTGGTGGTCTACAGGAAAATTCCTTCCACAAAAAGAGTGATGTCATTTTGGTCTACTCCATGGTATGTCCCAGATGCTAGGCACTAAACATGGAAGGCAGGGTAAAGTCACAGTACAAGAAAGATGTTCACCTTTCAAATAACTCCATCTTTTTCTGACCTGACTCTAGCTCACTTCCATATTCTATGTAACTGATCAGTGAATCTTTTTTTTTAATTGAATTCTTTATTGGTACAATTTATATACATCTCAAAATCACATATAACATTGGGAAATTTGTACCAGTATATGCCACAAGTTAATTCTCATTTTTACCCATATCCCTACCCACTCCCCCCTCCTCCCCCCTTATACATGCTCTTTTATTTTCTTTCTGTATGATTATCTCAATAGATGCAGAAAAAGCATTTGACAAAATCCAACACCCATTTATGATCAAAACCCTACAGAGAATTGGAATCGATGGACTTTATCTCAATTTAATACAAGCTATTTATGAGAAACCAACAGCCAGCATCATACTTAATGGGCAAAAAATGAAACCTTTTACACTAAGGTCAGGAACAAGGCAA
>PVIC010043529.1:0-15400 GCA_004025085.1 Thryonomys swinderianus
ATGCTGGACGTGGAGACTCACGCCCACCAGCAATCAATACTACGTACCACAGTGCCGGGCGTGGTGGCTCACGCCTGTCATCCCAGCACTCGGGAGGCAGAGGCAGGAGGATTGCTGAGTTCAAGGCTTGCCTGGGCTACATAGTGAGCTCAGGGCCAGCCTGAACTACAAAGTGAGACCCTGTCTCAAAAAAAAAAAATTGAATTCTTTATCGGTGCATTTTATATACACATCATGATCATATTCAACATTGAGAATTTGTACCAGTATATGACACAATTCTCATTTTCCCATTCCCTTATCTACCCTACCACCACACCCCCTATATACATATGCTTTGTTTTCTTTTTTTAGCATCACATTTTTTCTTTCCCCTCGTTACTTAACCCTACCCTTTTCCCTTTGAATATTTTCTATTTCACAATATCTACCATACATTCTAGAGCTCACATCTTCATATTTTCATACTAGAGAAAAGATAAAATATTTACACATCTGTGAACTATTTATTTCACTTGTGAGTATGTCCTCAACATAGGTCCATTTGAATATAAATGACTCAAACTTATTCTTTCTGGCAGAGTAATTCTCCAATTTATACAAAAAACACATCTTTATCCAATCTCCAGTTGATGGGCATCTGGGTTGTTTCCAAGATTTAGCTATCACAAACTGAACTGCTATAAACATGAGTACATATATGTTGTGGTGATATCAATCTTTTAATTCTTTTATGTATATCCCTAGCAGGTTTTTAATTCTAACCAGCAATTTATTAGGGCACTAATTAGTCCATGTCCTTGCTAGCACTTACTATTGCCTGCCATTGTTATATTAAATGTTGTTTTAATTTGTTTTATGGTCAAGTATAGTAAGCACATTTTATGTGTTTATTGGCTATTGTACACTTTCTTGGAAGAATAAATATTGAGATGATTTGTCTATTTTATACTTAGGTTTCTATCTTTTTATTAAATGACAATAATACTTTATATATTCTAGAAACATGAGATATATGATTTGCTAACATTTTTTCTCATCTTGTGGATTGTCATTACATTTTCTTTTCTTTTTTTTTTTTTTTTTTTTTTTTTTTTTTTTTTTTTTTTTTTTTTTTTTTTTTTGAGACAGGGTCTCGCTTTGTAGTTCAGGCTGGCTCTGAGCTCACTATAGAGCCCAGGCAAGCCTGAAACTCAGCAATCCTCCTATCTCTACCTCCCGAGTACTGGGATTATAGGCGTGAGCCACCACGCCCGGCACTGTAGTATGTGGTGTTGATTGCTGGTGGGCGTGAGTCTCCACGCCCAGCATTGTATGTGGTTACCGGGGATCGAACTCAGGACCTTGCACTTGCGAGGCAGGCGCCGGAACCACTGAGTCAACCCTCCAGCCCTGTCATTACATTTTCTTGATGGTGACTTTGAAACAGCATTCTTTACTTTTGATTAAGTTAAATTTGTTTTATTCTTTGTTTTTGGTTGTCTTTTACTTGTTTTTAGTGTTATAGTAAAGAAGCCATTTCTTAATATAATGTAATAAAGATTTACTGTATTTTCTCATAGGCTTCGTGGTTTCAGTTGTTACATTTAAAAATTGGATTCATTTTGAGCTAATATTTACATGTGACATTAAGTAAGAGACTGATTACATTCCTTTGAATGTGGGTAGCCACTGGTGCCAACACCATTTTTGGAAAAGACTACTTTTTTTTTTCTATTAAATTGCCTTAGCACCACTGTTAAAAATGACTTGACTGGGCTGGGGATTTAGCTCAAGGGGTTCCATGCCAACCTTGGATGCAGAAGGGCCGGAGTTCGATTCCTGGTGCTGAAAAACAAAATAAAGACTTGACTATAGTGTGTGAATTTTTTTCTCAAAATTTCAATTATATTGGATTGTTTTTTATTTTTTGAGACAGGGTTTCACTTTGTAGTTCAGGCTACCCCTGAGCTCACTATGTAGCCTAGGAAGCCTTGAACTCAGCAATCCTCCTGCCTCTGCCTCCTGAGTCTTGGGATTGCAGGCATGAGCCACCATGAGCAGCGTTGTGGTGTGTGGTACTGATTGCTGGTGGGCGTGTGTCTCCATGTCTGGTCTTGTAGTATATGGTTACTGGGGATCGAACCAGGGACCTTACGGTTGCCAGGCATGTGTTGAAACTGCTAAGCTAAGTCTCCGGCCCTGTATTGATTTTTATTACTATCCTTACATCAATACCATATTATCTGTATTACTGTAGCTTTGTAACGAAATTTGAAACCAAGATGTGTGACTCATCCACCTCTGTTCTCTTTATTATTATTTTGGCTACATGGATTCTTTTGTGCTTTCCTCAATATTAATTTTAAGATCAGCTTGTGAATTACATAGAAAACAAATTGAGATGTGTTAAGGATCACACTGAGTCTGTTGATCAGTTTGAGAATTATTGCCATTTTAATAATATTAAGTTTTTAAATCCATGAACATGGAATATCTTTCCATTAATTTAGTTATTTAATTTTTCAATAGTACTTTGCTCTTTTAAGTGTGTAAATTTTTCACTTCTTTTAAAAAATTTATTCCAAAGAATTTTTGATGATATAAATAGAACTTTTTAAACTTATTTTTTATTTTTTATTGCCAGTGTGTAGAAACTTTATTTTTTTAGGATGGTATACTTATTTGTAAAGCACAACTTTAATGAGATCATTTATATTCTGTATGCACTGAACATATTTTAATCATAGTCATCTCTTGCATAACCCTCATAAAACCTCCCTCTACCACCCCTCTATTCCCTTCTGTTTGTCTAACAATAGTCTGAAGGATAGTTTTTCTAGATACAGATTTTTGACTGACATTATTTATGTCACCACTTTGAATGTTATACCAATCTCTTTTGTTCATGTGATTTTTAAATGAGAAAGTTGATGTTAATCTTTTTCTTTTTTTTTTTTTTTTTTTTTTTTTTTTTTTTTTTTTTTTTTTTTGAGACAGGGTCTCGCTTTGTAGTTCAGGCTGGCCCTGAGCTCACTATGGTGCCCAGGCAAGCCGCCGCGAACTCAGCAATCCTCCTGTCTCTGCCTCCCGAGTGCTGGGATTACAGGCGTGAGCCACCACGCCCGGCACTGTGGTATGCGGTGTTGATTGTTGGTGGGCGTGTCTCCACGCCCAGCATTGTATGTGGTTACCAGGGATCGAACTCAGGTCCTTGAGCTCGCGAGGCAGGTGCCGGAACCACTGAGCTAACCCTCCGGCCCTTGATGTTAATCTTTTAAATAATTCTTATATGAGTTAAGTTGCTTCTTACTTGCTATTTTCTATATGCAGATACTCCATGTTTAGTAACCTACCTGTTTCATAAGGCCTTGGACTTATGGCCATCTTTTTTATACACTTCAGCACACCTTGTTTATAAAGCCTCAATATATTTGTTTGTGTTGTACACCTTCTTTAAACAGTATTGAATTTTTACTGATTGTACTACTGTTTTATGTTCTGTTATACATTACAATACTGTATTGCATGTAAGAGTTACCCAAATAAAACCAAAGTCATCAAGTTGGAATTTATTTCTTTGATTTGAATATTTTGATGTATATCTACAATATGTTATTTAGTGACTACGTCATTTGATGACCTAGTTATGGGACTGGAATGCAGTCATTAAATAAAGAATGTCTATATTCTGTTGCACTCATAGTTTGTCTTACTTGGTGTTGAGGCTTTTAGATATGTAGGTAAATATTTTCATCAAAGTTTGGGAGGTTTTGATTATTCAAATATCCTTTCTACTCTTTTGTATTTCTTAAAGTCATATACACACACATATATTACTTTTGAGTTTTTTGGTCACATTTTTGTTTACCCTAGACCACCTTTAAGCAGCAGCTATGGTGTAAAACAGCTGCCCTTGTTGATGATAAGTGTGCAGGAGCAAAAGCTATTCATACTTAGTCATCCCTGAGTCAGTAAAAATAAAGAAAAGCCCTGAAAGTGGGGGCTTACAAAGTCCTACTGCACAGGCAAAAAATGAATATTCTCAAGGAATGGTCTTTTCAGCAGTACCAAAACTATTCCTCCCTTCCAGTGTCTACTAGGCCGCTAATTTTCAGGTTATCTTGATTTCATTAGTGGCGGTTTTCAGAGCTACTACAGAGTTACAGAAATGAAGAAAGGAATAGGCATATTAAAATACTACAAAGACTATAGTTTTTGCTGAAATTGCCACTTTTTACTGGATAAGATTCTTACATTGTTGTAAGCCTTTAGCTACTTTTCAAATTCTAAAAAAGACAATTTGGATATTTTTGCCAGGGGCTTTTAAGGATAAGAGGATTTTCAGATATTTTCTCCCAAACACTCTTATAGTACTCTTCAACCACATGGGTTTTATGTGCTGTTGATTTGATTCTTAGGACCATGTACATCCCTCTTACTTGAAGGCCAACATACTGTATATCTAAATATTTTAAAGTTGTAAACCAAGAGAAAGCCTATGAAATATAATTTTCTATCTGCTCCCTTGACAAGTATTCCTTTATGATACTCTGGAAGGCTAAATTTGGAATGGGCCATGTGGCACTGTTGTACATGGTCAGGCAATATATCTGTGCTGTGCTGAATAAGTATTATGAGATACTGTATGGTTGCCTATTGACAAGAGGCAAAGAAAATCTAACTTGCAGCAGTGTGGAGATTTGTCTTTGCTGAAGCTTGTGCCATGGCTATGCTGGACTATGCCTAGGATGAAAAGCAAACCAACCTCATTTGTAATTTTCTTGCCCTGTTATTTTTTAATATGATGGGCAACAAATAAAAGTATATAAACAATGATAATATAATTTGATATTTCACTGAATATATTCAAGAAATTATTAAGAAAGTATTTTAATACTATGTAAGAATTTAAGAATATATTCTTGAGTATAGTACATTTGGACTATATATTTCAATCTGTATTAAGTGTGCTCTTGAATACATTATTCAATTTGTCTTAAATATAAAAGCTTTCTATATCTGTGTCTTCTGAATCTACTGATTCAGTCAGCCAAGGATTAAAAATATTTGAAAAATTTCATATTTTCAACATTTGTTGACTGTTTTCCTATCATTATTCCATAAACAATATAGTACTGTGAATACATATAATTTACATGTTTTTATAGATTATAAGTAATTTAGAGATGAAAAGTAAAAGGGAGGATGTCATTAGGTTATATGAAATATTGTGCTATTTATATAAGGGACTTGAACACCTCTATTTTAATATTTCATCCTGGAAGCAACCTCCTGAAGATACTGAGGAATGACTATATTTAAACTATGATCTTAAATGCCTTTGAATACAGATGACTATAATTTTCAATATGAATAATTCTTCTGAATGTAATCATATTAAGATAGTATTTTTACCTAGGAATCAACGTAAACAAGGAGATGAAATTCTATCACAAAAATGATAGAACCCTGAAGAAGACTGAAGAATACATTATAAAATGGAAAGACATTTCTTGTTCATGGTGAAGTGAAAATAATATTAAAATAGCCATACTATCAAAAGCATGTGATCCTTATTAAAATAGAAACAACATTTTCCATAGAACTAGACAAAATTATCCTCAAATTTATATGATGTGATAAAATACCTAAGGATAACCAAAGCAGTATTTTTTTTTTTGAGACAGGGTCTCTGTTTGTAGTTCAGGCTGGCCCTGAGCTCACTATGTAGCCCAAGCAAGCCTCCAACTCAGCAATCCTCCTGCCTCTGCCTCCTGAGTGCTGGGATTACAGGCGTGAGCCACCATGCCAGGCACTGTGGTATGTGGTACTGATTGCTGGTGGGTGTGAGTCACCATGCCCAGCATTGTTGTATGTGGTTACCAGGATCAAACTCTGAACCTTGCGCTTGCGAGGCAGACACCGCTGGAACCACTGAGCTAAATCTCCGGCCCAACTAAAGCAGTCTTACGCAAAAGAATGTAAAGGGAAAGCATTCCAATTCCTGAATGTAAATTATACTACAAACAAATAGTAACAAAAATAACACGGTCCTAGCACAGATTATATCTATATCTATATCTATATCTATCTATATCTATGTTTGTATCTATATCACCTACCAATGAAATATAATAGAAGGCACAGAACCAATCCCAAACACTGACATCTGATTTTTGATACAGATGTCAAAACATATGCTAGAGAAAAACAGCTTGTTTAGCAAATGGTACTGGGAAAATTGGTTGTTTATGTACACAAGAATAAAACAGGCCTGTATTTCTTACCTCATAATAAAATCAAGTCAAAATGGATCAAAGATCTAGATATAAACACAAACTTCAGAACTGCTGGAAGATGAAATAGAGGAAACACTTTGAAATCATGGGCCCATATGCAAGGACTTTCAGTAGCCTGTGAAATAATTTCAAGAATCAACAACTACGATTGCATCAAATTTTAAAGGTTCTAAAAAATAACTGTGAAAAAAAGTGCTAAAGACTTACCTCAGTGGCACCACTGCCTGCTTTGCAAGTGCAAAGTCCTGAGTTCAATCCCTGGTATCAGAAATAAAATTGTGAAAATGTAAAAGCTTCTACATAGCAAATGAAACAATCAACGGATTGAAAAGACAACCTACAGAATGGTAAAACATTTTGGGCCAGGTACTTCTTTTCTGAATGTGTCCTGATAGAACACTAATATCTAGACTATATAAGGAATGAATGACTAGAATATGCATACATATATATATATATATATTATACAATATCTAGAAAATATAAATGAATGTCAAAAATAAGTAAATGTACTGGAGTTGGTCCTCAAAAATATACAAATGTACAATAAGTACATAACAACTGTTTAGCATATTTAGCCACTAGGGGAGTACAAATTAAACCAGCTCTCAGATTTTGTCTTACTCAAAATGGTTATTGTTATGGCTTATATCTAATTGTCCCCCAAGCCGCATGTGATCATAGGTGGGGCTCTGTGGAGATGGCTGAATCTAGGATGTTTGCATCTGGGATCAACAGTGTGAGGATGGGACTGATCCATGGTGCCAAGATAGGATTAATGGTATGAGTGCTGTTGGCCCTAAGGTTGCATAACCTGGTTGAAATATGAGAAAGAAAGAGGGATATTTCTTGTGGTGTGCTATTTGTAGCTCCCTTGTATCTTCTGCCTGCCCTGCTGTTTTCACTTCTGTCATGCCCCTCTGCCATGCCACCCTGCCCTGGAGCCAACCAACTAAGAACCAAAACTTCTACAAACTGATCTGAATGAACTTTTCTCCTTTAACTTTTAGTGTTGAATATCTTACCTCTGCAACAAGAAAATATCCATGCTCATAGAAGCACAATTCATAATGGATAAATCTTGGAAGTGTTCTATATGTCCTTTGACATATGAACACATTGAGAAAATGTGGTATTTTTACACAACGGAGCACTACTGTGCCATAAAGATAAGCTTTTGAATCGTTTGTAGAAAAGGGATAAACCTTAAAACCATAATGTTAAATGAAATAAATTCAACACAAAAGGTTAAATATCACATGGTTTCCCTTATATAAGAAATTCAAAATGTAAATACTCTAAAGAGAAAAATAAAAGAAGTGTTAGGAATCAGGGAAATAGAAAGTATGATAAGAGTTATGATGAGTTATGTATGTGTAACAATTCCATACAAGTCACGTAAACATGTATTGTGAACATGTACTAGTAAGCACAGAAAAATCCTATCTAAATGTCAGTTTAAAATTATTCTGTGAGTAAAAGAAATGAGATTAGAGGATAGACATTGCTATATTCAGTTTTGTTCCTTAGAAAAATGCTGTTTTGCTTGTCATTTTATTTAGCTTTATTTTAGCATACTTATTGGTATTGGTGAGGCTTATGGAAAAGGTGTCAGTTTGAATGAAACATGAGATATTACTATATCTCTATGGTCTTAATTTATGCAATAATTTGTTTGGCAGGTATTCAGAAGTCTAAGAAAATTCCCCAAAGTTGTTATACTTCCTCTAGAATCATTTGCTCTATTTGATCCTCAGCTATATTTTTATATTGAAACATATCAATTCACTTTTGAAATTGAGTTCATTATTCTAGGTCAACTTGAAGGCATGATATGTCAGAAGCACAGAGTGGGCCTCAGGAAATTTTCTTTTAGAATATGACTATGTCTTGGTCCTTTATTGTCGAAAGCATTCTGGTGGAGGCATAGGGATTGAAATGTCAAACATGTCAGAATATCAAGGCAACCTCAGCCTCCAGCTGGGGAGAAAGATGTCAAGAGTTGGAACTCAGCGAGGGATATGAGAAACAAATAGTATGTATGGGTATTACCAAACCAATGATCCTTGAATGTTAGAGTGAATCAAAGTCTCCTAGGGAGCTGATTAAAACACAATCTGCTGGGCCTTAGCCCTAGAGTTTCCAATTGAGTAGGCCTGGAACAGGCTCCAAAATTTTCAGGTCATGTAGATGCTGCTGGCTGTGGACCTCTCTGTGGGCACCACTATGCTAGGGAACTATGTTCCTGGCATGTTCTGCCTAAAAATTAGCCACAAGAACTTTTCTTTAGATATCCTCCTTTAAGAGCTCACTCCAACTACATTGAATCATATTTATATCTACATATATATTCATGTGCAAGCACACATTTATATCCCACTAATTTTACTGTTTGTACCTCAAGTCAGTCATTGGCTCGTACATGTTTTTAATTCCAGTTTCTTAGTCAAATTTGATAAATTATACTATACTTTTTTTTCCTACAGACTGATTAGCCACATAATTCTTAGAATTCAGCTGTAGGCCAAAGTTAGTTTATACAGTTCTCCTTATTATCATATAGAGTGGTATCTCGGTTCACAAACTCACTTCTTTCCACCATTCTAATTTCAAACGGAATTGTGTGAGAACTGAATCAAATTTACCTATAAGGTCAACATTGAACCTAACTATTGAATTTTATCTGGTTCTTGACCAACTCAGTCTGCAACCAGAAATGTAGAAAGAATCAAGTTTGCACACCAGGATTCCACTCCATGGATGTTGCACAATTCATGCTATACTATTTTTGCACTGATTACCAGGAAGCTAAAACTGTTCTGTGCAATAGGTGTACTGATCTACATTTTCTTCTGCAAATATCTTTACCTCTTTTTACTTACTACATAATATTATCTTATTCTGATTTTAATAGTTCACACTTAATCTATATATTATCATCTTTAATTACAGTATCTCCCATCTTTTATCAAATATAAAAATAAATCAGTGAGGATAAATAGTCCATGAGTGTTTGTAACTAGGGGAAGAGGAGAAGATAGTACTGTTTTGGCTAAGTGGCCTTCTTCTGTACATTTGCATGCAGACACTGATTCTAGAGATCCTCTTCCATCTTCATAGGGGAAGAATAAATGCCATCATAGCATGCTCTACTTGCTTGAGTGGATTTAATGTGTCTGTTTGTACAGTAAATTGTACTTATTATATATGACTATTCCAGTCTTTTAGCTAGGGAAGAAAAGGAGCTTGAAATAGCTCTCCCGGTTGTGAATATTTAAAAATACTTACATTATACTTAGGCCTGATTATTCTAGATATATGTTATTTCTTCTATTTATGGACCTTAGGTTTAGAAGACAAGAGTTGAGGGAGGCTAAGAGGAGCACATTTCAGAAAATATAATACTCTTTTTTCAAGAAAGTGTTGCACATAATCAGAGACAATGAAAAAATGCATTATTCAAAGAGGGATTTTCATAATGCCCTTTAAAACATTGGATGCTCTTTAAAATTGACTTATTGATGTCGGGGGAGTGAATATAATGAACACAGCACAGACATGATCAAGAAATGTAGCCTATGTAAAAAAAATCTAATTGCTACTTGCTGAACCCTTCAAACAAGATATGTTGTCCCAGTAGGCAGGCTTATGGAAAGAGCATTGCAATAAGCTACCTGATGACACTTATAGCAGAAGCTAAATGAGACTCACAGGATACAACCCATGACATTCAGTTATATATTCACCCAAAACTTCCAGACCTTCATTATCATTATTTTTGGACACAGAAATTTGGTGTTTGGAATATAACCATTCAGGATTCTTGGAAGCAAAAGTTCATGAAGTTAGCTATACTTGGAAAAGTACCATGGCCGTGCCACACTTTTACAGTTCAATGAGTAATTATTCAGCACCGACTGTGTTGAAAGTTGCATGTGAGGTACATCAGGGGATATAATACCTGAGGAGAAAAGTAGATATGGTTCAAGTATAAGTACAATTGATGTCAGGATATGATGTCAGAGGGTCTAAGAAGATAATATTATGGAATTCTAGAGGAAAACTAGATCATAACTGAATAAGAGAATCAGAGAAGGCTTTAAAAGAAAGGAATAGACATGCCTTTATTAAGCAGAAAATAGCTGGTGGAATAAGGTGGGGTAGTGAAGTGGATTTCTAAATAAAAGTAACAAATAGGATTCTAGGTCTCTTCTCAAAAGAATGTTTTGATCTCCATGATGAACATATTCATTATAAATCACACACGTGCACTAATACATTTTTTAGAAGTTAAAAAAGAATGTTTTGAAAGTTTGATTTTTTTAGATTACATACATTTTCCCCCTTATTCTCTCAAAATCTCTGTTTAAGACAGTTTTTCAAAAATGTAGTATTGGTGCCCAAATTATATAATGTCTTTATGTGGTACATGGGTCAATAATCTGTATTTTTAATAGTCATGAGTTTGACATGTAGTGGAAAAGTACTGCAACCTGTACGTCAACTCCATAATTTAATGGGTATTGAGGTTTAATGGGTGTATGACATAAGTAAGTGACTTGATTTGAAGAAAATTATTGATAAAAAAGTTACTTGAAATTCTTTTTCCTGATCATGAGTATATGTTCATTTGGAAATATTGGAGAAACTCTGAAGTCTGTGACTGTGAAAATTGATGAAAAATTGAACTCCAAATAAAAGTATTACATATTTCTGTTCATGGATGTGAACATAGGTTTTGAAGAGATGTGTGGTATTGGGAATACAGTGAGGAAGAAAAGCGCAATTTTCAGTTATACTGTCCCTCAACTCCCCTCGTGGCAGACTCATTATTGGGAAGAACGATGCTATCTGATAATGAACTGTTTTCTATTCAAGGCAGCAAGTCAAATATTCGTTTCTTATTAATAATTCAATGTGACAAATTTATTACCTTGAAGGTGCTGCAAGTCAATTAGACAATGGGAAATTGTGTCCTTCTTAAGCCCACTTGATTGGCTTCCAAGAATGATATTCATCAAAATCTCCACTTTTAATGTAAATTTTATTACATGAGTTGGGCTCCAGGGTTGACACTGGGTACACTTCACCACCCTTCAGAGTTTTGGGGCCTCTCAGCTATGAGAGGCTGGACAATCATCGCTGACATTTTGCCACAGAACATCAGGGCTTGGCTGCTGGGTATGGAGAATATCCTAGAGCTCTTTTCACTATACATTTTGGGTCTTTGCATGTGTTTTTTAAAAATTTTGATAAAAGGACAAAGAACTCTTTGCATATGTTTAATTTTGTTGAATCTCACAATCTTCTAAATCTCGATGATGAAACAGTTTAATGTTTTCCAAAATGTGGTGTGACACTAATAAAGCACTAAATTATTTTGTGAAATAAATGAACATTTTTATCTCAATACTTATGGATTTGTTTAATATAGGTTGTAAAAATATAGCTCATTTAAATACCTATGACTTTATAGATATTATGGCATAGGCTGGGACTAAAGTACTTATTTAGATAAAAGTTAATTTCAAGAAAATATTGCATAATAGTACAGTTGATAAGTAATGCATGGAAGCTCTTAGTGCTGACAACTTGTGAGTATGGAAAGAATTGAGGTAGGTATTGATGGTCCAATTAGGGGAAAACTGCAATCCTTGAGAAGAATTTTATTTACACATTAGGTCAAATTAATTGGTGATGTGAAGAAATTCATAAAAGATCTGTCCCTCATTAGCTTTCCTGAGATTAACTGCAGGTCGAATTTCATCCTAAGACACTTGCTAGGAAAATGCAATTTAAACTGGAGGAGAACATTAAGTTGGTTACATGATAATCTACCAACACATCCCTAAGTGCTAATTTAAACTTATTATCAAACCCAATGTCCCCTAAAATCCTGAGTAAGAGGGACAGAGTGAAGTTCTTCATGTTGGGATGGGAAAGGAAAAGTCTGGTGAATAAATTTTACCTCTATTCTCCCTATATATTTGAGTAGAGTGCCTCAAAAGAGATCTTTTGCTTTCAGGAGTTTATGCAATTGCATAAATACTCTTTAAAACACACACCCACCCACACACACTATACTAACTCAAACTGAGGTAACATACAAATTAAGGATAGATTATTTCTATAACAAAATGAAGGTCCAGTTTACTAAATAAGTGAATGCTGACTATTTTAAGTTTACAGCTTTCTTAGTACATTCAAGATATTTTGTTAGACCACATACCTGAGAAAAACACCAAAAGGGACAGTCAGATTTTAGAGCAAAAGTGTCAGGATCAGGTGTCCATAAAAATTCCATCCAAAATGAGAAAATATTTTGTAAAATTAAAATGAAGAAAGAAGAGTCTGGTTGTCAGTTCAGTTTACTAGCCACTTACATAACAGTCTATTTTCACAAAGGAAGCTCATGCTATAGTTTTTGATTGTCTTTACAAACTTTAATTAGGGTTTCCAGGTTTAATTGTGGCATTTTGTACATTCATATAGTATAGCTTGATCACATCTACTCCCCCTTTCATACTTCTTTCCCCTGCCTGAGCTCTTCCTTAAACCCTTTCTTTCTGAGAAGGTATTCGATTTTCTTATACCACATTTCTCCCTCTGTTTTCTCAATGCTTCCTGGTCATAAAAATGACCTTTAACAAATTTCTTCTAATCTAACATAAAGTGGCTCAGTATTTATGTACAATTTAAGCACATCCTCTCACAAACTAAATCATCTCTAGTTTGCTCATTTATCTAAAACAGTGTAAATGCTATATAAATAGTTACAGTGCTGTATTCTTCAGGAAATAATGACAAGAAGTCCATATGTTCATCCAAATGCAGTTTAAGAAATCTTTGATCCATAGTTGGTTGAACTTGTGGATGTGAAACCTGTGAATGTGAAGGGCCAACTGTGTGTGTGTGTGTGTGTGTGTGTGTGTGTGTGTGAGTTAAGTTCACTGCTTGTGTTCACCTGAATATTAGAAAAAATTTTTCTCATTCAGTGCTCAAATAGAGCAACAAGGGACAGATAAAAGGTGAGGGGACAGTGCATAATAGTAGAAATCATGTCAAACATGGCTAAGAGACCTGGTTTCTGCTGTAGCTTTGGTACACTCTGATGAGCTATGAGAAGGGAACCATCCTCATCTGATAAAGGTTGTAGTAAAAACTCTGAAGATGCTTTCCTTCAAAGGTCAGCAGTAAGACAATGTTATTCACCTCTATAACTCCTATTTAACAGTGTACTGGTCACTCCAGCCAAGGCAATTAGGCATGAAAAAGAAAGAAATGGTGTCTAGATTAGAAAGGAAGGATTACAATGGTCTCTACTCAAAGATACAAAATTTTGGATGATGAAAATATTCTGGAATTAAATAAAAGTGGTACATTCACAATCGTGTGAATGTATGTAAAAGTCCTCTTTAAAACGGTAAATTTTTGCTGGCTGTAGTGATGTACACAACATTCTTGGAGGCTGGGGCAAAAGGGTCACAAGTTTGAGTGGCAATTTAGTGACCTAACAAGACTGTTTAAAAAATAAAAAAGGACCAGGCATGTAGTGCAGTGCAAAGGCCCTGGCTTTAGCTCTCAATTAATGAAGGAATAAATATTTAAAATAAAAATAAAATGGTGAAGTTTATGGCAATGAATTATATCTCAAAATTATTTTAAAATTTATATGTGTAAATATATATATGCAACCTATCTGTAACATTTTAGGCAAATCTTTCCAATTTTCTTCATCGTGGTTGCTTTGTTCATTAAATAAAGAAGAAAATAATACATGCCATTGCTAGTGTGCACAAGTAGGATGAAAAACAAAGGTGATCAAAGTTATAAAGCATAAAGTGTTTTATGAATCCGTAAGCTTGTCCTGTGATTCTAGTTTCTCCCCCTCCTTTATGCATGAGTACTTCTGCCACTGACAACTACTGAATCTGGAGAATCTGTGTGTGGTTAGGGCTGGGATTGTGAGGTTAAAAAAGCCAACAATTTCCCTCTCTTCTGATCTCCTTTCCAGCCCTAGCCGCTGCCCTCATGTGCACATGCATGCTTCTGTCTCTGTGACATTTTCTCTGTTACCATATAGGAAAGCCCTGCTTTTTCCTTCGCAAAAGAGAAATGTCAACAACTTACTAAGATGCATGACAAGCTTTTAAGAAACATGATTTCAGGATAAAAAAAAATATACAGCCTTCAGTTGAAAGCACAATAAGCAGCCAGCAAAGAGGCTACATGATTAGTTTCTCTTGTCAGAACATCACTGATACATAGTATTGTTTTAAATCAAACAATGGGCAACAAACCCACAGCCTATAAGTTGTGTGTTGTTAATTCTGTCTTCCTGATTGAAGCCAAGAAGATTGGATTGTGGGTGGGACCTGGAATTCCTGACAGAAGCATAGTCAAGTGGAGTTCAAGAATGGGTCTATATACACGTGTAGAAATATGCAAGCTTATGCACATGTGTCTTGTTTTATTTGATGGTGCCACTTGTATATAATGGCTCAGGGTGTAAATCAGTTTAACATTAATTAAAATGTATGAAGCCTTATAAAATGGTATTAAAAGGCCAGGCTTCAGTTGCTACCCCTTTAGAAAAGGTGTATAAAAAAGATAAATCTTGCCTTGCTCACCTTTTGTACCCTCTTTTGTGTTCATTCACTCATAGCTACACACAGACTTCATGTACTCCTTTTCTACTGGACATGGCTTGACTCTCTACAATTGCTCTGTTTCCCTTTAGAAACAACTGTGAATGTCTGAGGCTGGTTTGGACAGCCTCTCCTAAACTAACTGGACCTTATTTATCTAAACCTGCCTATTGCTTCCTAGAAAGATCCATTGCTTCATACTCACATCCTTACTGCTTTCTGCCTACTTTCTATTTGCACTCCTTGACCAATCCTTGTGTGTAGCCTTCCTATGTGTTTTTTTACATCTTGCTTTCTTTTTTTCCATGGTATCCTTGGAACTATGTCAGATCATATTATTTTGTTTTACTGAGCTCCTGTAAGACGTACAGTCTCTGACAAGTATTCTTTTTTTTAATTGAATTCTTTATTGGTACAATTTATATACATCTCAAAATCACATATAACATTGGGAAATTTGTACCAGTATAT
>PVIC010043530.1:0-15396 GCA_004025085.1 Thryonomys swinderianus
GAAATATTCCACTCTATAAAAGCTGTCCTACTTTCTAGAACTCATTTGCATCTACAGGTGTTCATGCCAAAGAGAAGATCCGGGAATTGTCTATCTGTGATCTATTGATTTCACTTATTCGTATATCCTCCAGATGTCTCCATTTGCACCTAAATGGATCGATCTTGTCATTCTTTATGGCAGAGTAATACTCCATTTTGTAAAAAAAAACCACATCTTCTTTATCCACTCTCCAGTTGATGGACATTTGGGTTGTTTCCAAGATTGAGCTATCACGAAACTTAAGCTCTTTTCTAAAATCAGCTTCTACCTCTGAGCAGAATTTCAAGGTTTATAAACTCCAAGGACAGAGAGTCCGTGCTCATTTGTGTTACTGTGATTGAACAGTTTTATTCTCAAAGATTTAATTCCCTCCGTCTTGCTGTGGGAAGAAAAAAAATCAGAACACAAGGTGAGATAACAATTAAATGCACTGCATTAGGGAGCATTCTTCACAGTGATAATCGGCAACATGACGGGAACAGACAGGAACAGACGAGCCGTCTCGGAAGAGACGAGGAGCCTGTTCAATTACTCTGGAACTTTACTTATTGTTTTTGAAGGATAACACACTGCTGCTCTTAATGGCCTGAAATTAAAGCGGATGTGGAAAACATTACCTCTCCTTTGAGCTTGTTTTTATTTTTACTGAGCATAATTGGATGATGTAAAGAGAAGTTTACTTTTTAAATGTGTCGTCTCCTCTTTTCCAGAGCTGTAATCACATCACTGGAATCTTTGCTATTGGGATTTTATTGCCTGGTCTCTTTCCTTTTCTGGCCTATCCAACTTCGTAAGCTTAAAGATTGCTCACAAACAATGAAAGCTGGTTTATTGCAGAAAGTTTTCATTGCCTGAAAGACACTAATAGTCATGTTGATGTCTTTTAACTTGAGATTTGAAGCAAGGATATCTTCAGATTTAGGTTCTGCGAAATGACCGTTGGACCAAAACACATTTTCCTACATTAAGGTCAACTCCCGAAGAGGGTTTTGAATTTGTGATGGGTTCTTTCTTTCTCCCCATAAAACAGGCTTCAAAAGGTCAAGGAACCACCAGGTATAGTGGGAGGGAAATACCCAGAAAATCTTTCATACTTAAAGAAAAAAGTAATTAAGAAGGCGTGGTCCTCAGAATGTCTGGCACAGGCGGGTGCTTGGGACAGAGCGGGAAGGAGAGAACGCTCAGGCCGGAGCCCCGGGCGCAGCAGGAGCCCCGCGTTGGGCACTCGCCGTGACAGCCGCTGTTTCCAGGCAGCTCTGCGTGGATCTGGTCTCCTGGGAGCTTCTCCTGGGCGTCAGGGGACTTGGTGCTTGAGTGCTGGGCATGAGCTCAGGAGCGGCTCAGGCAGCTCTGAATGCAGACCCGACAGCCGAGGTGCAGGGAGTCCTGCACCTGTGCTACCCTCCCTCCAGGCCTCGGGCGCCCCAGGGGCAGAGAGAGCGAGGCCTGGAGGGTTCTAGCTGGGCTGAAGACTAGTACGGGAACTGCTTTTTAAAAGCTGAATAAGAGGTAGCACATGGAGGGGGGCTTTCATCCATCAAAATGTGCCCTAAATCTGTTGAATCAGAGCACTGACGGTGTTGGGGCCACGTCAGTGAGTTTTGATAGTATCTCACCATTAACTACTACAATAGTGAAGCTACAAAATGTCCCCATCACCCCAAAAGTCCCCCCTTAGCGACTTCCTGGGCAGCCACCCACCTCGCCCCACCAAGGGCAGCTAATCCCATGGTTGATGTGGCTTCTGCCAGTATCCCTTAGCTTTGTAGAAAAGTCTCACCTCCACCTGCCTGCAATCATACAGCATATACTCCTATGTCTGGCTTCTTTCGCTTGACTGAATGGCTCTGAAAGCCGGCACAGCGCTCATCCGTCAGTCTCCAGGGCCCAGCCCTCTCGCTCTGCGGTGCGCCTTGAGGGGGTGTGCCGCGCTCACCTTCGGGGTCCACTGCTCTTGTCAGCCCGGCTGGTGGCTGAACTGGGTGTGCAGTAACACGGCGACGCCTCCCTCTCCCAGAGATGCCCACGCGCCAGGCCCCAAACCTGTGTGAAGTTCCCCACATGGTAACGGGGCCTCTGTCCAGCCGTGAGTGGGACGATACTGGACGGCTCGGTGTTATCGGGGTGAAAAGTCAGAGCCAGAGGAGAGCAGCTTCCCGCTGTGACGCTGGAAGCCCAGGGGTCTGGGCAGCCTCTGGGAGCCAGAAAGGGCCGCGGAATGAACTGTGCCCCTGGAGCCCTCAGAACCTCACGGCCCCAGCTCTGCACATTTAGTCCGGTGAGTACCATGTGCGGTTTCTGCAGCGAGAAGACGGGCGTGGTCACGGCAGCCCACGGAGCCTCAGCAGCCTGTCCCAGCAGCCGCAGGCAGGCAAGCTGGGCTGAGAGGGCCAGACAGGGCCTGGCCACGCAGCCTCCCACGTGTGGAGGGCAGCCTAGCCGAGTACTGCTGGGCTGGGGTGCCACCCGTTCCCGGCAAGGGTGCCGCACCAGAGTCAGAGCTGAGTGGTCCACCGGGGGCATTGCCATGCTGCCAACACGGCCAGCAGCGGCAGTAGGATCAGAAGGTGCCAGCAGGCCTGGGAAGGGGCACCGTGTGGCCTGAACCCGTCTCCTTTGGGGACCTCATGTGGGTGTCGCCACATGGCTTCTGCCCCATCCTCATCTGTTGGGTCACGGGGGCACTAAAGGGACACTAGAGGTGGCAAACCAGAAAGGAGCCAGACAAAGAGCCCAGGGCCCTGGAGCCCGTGGAAGCTGACATCTGTGGCCAGGAAAGACCATGGGACTTCGTGACTAACACGGGCCCACAGCAGTGCTCCGAGCCGGTGCTGCGAGTGGCACCTTCCTGACCATCTTCCAGGAAGCAGACACAGGATGCTGAGCCCAGCTAGAAATCCAGAGAGCAGGCCGTGCTTCCGGCGGGGAGCGGGATCCCCCACACTCAGGCAACGGGGGCCAGAACAGGGAGAAGCCGGGGAAACTCTGTTTGGAGGAGGCAGACAAAGCCAGGTGGGGCAGGGCTCGGGGAGCCCACGGGGAAAGTGAGAGGTTGTCAAAGCCCTCCCTGAGGCTAAGGGTGCCATACTCCCCACACGTCCTCTCCCTGCCCTTCTGGATTGTCCCCTGGCTCTTCCCCTTGGCCCCTCTGCCTCTGGTCCCACCTAAGGAAATGTGTCCAGTGCCCTCTCGCCTGTCCCCCCCCACTCAGGTCCTGGCCTGACCGCTGAGGCTCTCGATGACATGTTCCTTCCTCTCCGACCGTAGGTGCCTCTTCTGAGAAGCTACCCCAGCTCTAGGCTCACAGAGGTGCATCCAAAGTGCCCCAGCAGATGTGAACCCCACAAGCAGATGGCTGTGGCTCTTGATAATTCATCCACGTCCCCAGAGCTGGTCATGTGATAGACGTGTATTGTTTGTTTGCAATTCAGTCTGCTACACGTGAGAACTGTGTGGTGCTGTTCACGCCCTTCCCCCACAGGTCTGTTTTACGAGACTGTTTTTGATTAGAGGGCATCTAGCTCTTGGCTGCAGAGGGGATTTGGACAGTAGGTGCAAGTAACTGCCCGATGCCCCTGAAAGGCCCTTCTGGTCCCGGCTCCCTGCCCCACTCTTCCCCTTGAAAGATAAACACCCCATGAGTCCAGCATCTCCTCCCAGCACACAATCACACTTCCGGGGCTGGTTCCGATCCCCAGAACTGCAAAGCAGACAGAGCCCCACAGTGGAAAAGAGAACACCGGGACTGAAATCAATGATCAGAAACCCCTTCTAGGCCATTAAAACCCACATAACTGGACAGCCTATTTCTACTTTCTCTTACAACTCAATTTGATGTTAACATAGCTCCTAAGTTCTTGCCAGGGTGTGGAGCCTCTTGAGCCCAAGGCAAGATCCAGTCCTCTTTCTTGCGCTCTTGCTCATCAGAACACAGTCCCCTGCCTGGGACTTCTAGGGGGTGCCCAGGGGCTGGAACACAACCCTGCACCGTTTGTTAGATGGGCGCCTAAGGAAGACACCCAGTGCCTGCAGGTCTGCGTCCTGTATTTCCCAAGCCCCTGGCAGGATGCTGCCAGTCACTGCACATGCAAACCACACACCACCCTGGGCCACTGAAAATTCACTGAAATTCCCTGTAGGAGTCAGCACAGGCCCCGGCCACAGACTGCTGCGGACAGTGAGGTTTCCCAGATTCAAGCAGCAGAAGCCAGAGCCCCGAGAGTTAGACAAGAGCCGGGAGCCACAGAGCGGCGCGTGGCCCTGGCCCGTGTGGGCGGTGACAGCCCCTCATGGCCACCCATGCGTGCAGATTGCTGCTATCCCCTGGATGCCAGGTCAGGTCACCAGCAAGAGGAAAGACGAGCTGAGGTTGCAGGTCTATGGTAAAAGACTAAGGTTTCCGTGGCACAGCAGTAGCCTTTGCATTACGAGACTGTCACAGGCCACGGCAGGGCAGTACGGGGCCCACTGTGTCACACCAACCCCGACGGTAGGTCTCTCTGATTATCTATCCCCTACCCAGAGCTCTCTGAGGCTCTTGGGCCCCGCGAGGGACCAGCCCGTGCACAGGGCGTTCACACGGCTCTCACCGAGTGGTGAACCGCATCCATACCAGTGGTGACCACACAGTAAAGGCCAAGCCACCTCAGTGTTGCTGGGGACAGAGGCAGGGGGATCTGGGCCCGGACTACAGGGCCCCCAGGATGTCTGCTCCACCTGAGCCCGCGCACACGCAGCCAGGCCTGCCCAGCAGCCCCATCCAGCTCGGAGAGCACTCCTGCAGCCCATAGGAGCCGCTGGCCACGTTCCTACCTTGGCCGTGCTCTGGGGCCCACGGGAGCTACTGTCTGTGCGTGTCGCTCTAGCCCCATTCTGGCAGGGGGTTCCCAGTGCTGTAAAGTCCCCCTGCGTGACAGAAGGTAGCTTCGGCACGGCAGGCTGTCCTGACTGGGTTAGTGACTCCCGAGGCCCCACAGCAGGAGTAGGTCACGGAGCAGGCTCAGGCGCGGGGCGCTTCACCGCGTGGCCAGGGCGCGCACCTGTGCTCAAAGTCCACCCTTGGTCTGCGGCCCTCCTCGGACAGTAGCTGTGGCCTGGCTGCTCCTTCACAGGGAGGAGTGAGGAGGAGTTCAAGCTCTGTCTAGCGTGTCCAGAGCACCATCCAGCACGTTAGGGGTCCCAGCCGCTGCTCAGAGGGCTTCGCTTCCAAGAGCACAGTGTAAACGCAGAGGCCTATGCCAGGCAGAGGCAGCGGGGAGCACTCCAGCTCCCGGCTCCCGGCTCCCGGCTCCTGGCTCCCGGATCCCGGAGTCCTTGCCGAGATCACTGCGCATGCGCAGTCGCAGTCACACGCATGCGCACGTGTAGAGCGTTTTCTCTGGCTCTGTGGCCTCCACTGCATTGCTGTCCAGTGATAAAGCCAAACTTCGAGAAGCTGGATTTGGAATTTCACGGGTACCCAGCGCCCACCTGCTCAGCACCTGCCCTCAGGTGTCTGGCCCCCTCCCTCTGAGGGTGATGCCCACCCCGCCAGACCTGGGGAGGCCAAGAGGGAGAGCGTCGCCCTCTTTGTGGAGCGGGGAGGAGGGGGTGCTAGCTTCTCTCGCGCTGGGCGGTCCAGCCCCGGTCACCCCTCCTTGGCTTCCTCCTCCACACTGGGGTTTCCATCACCACAAATTATCTCGTGTCAAAGGAGAAGAGCCAGGAGAAGCCATTGTCAGGGTGCGCTTGGCGGTTTGGCTGTGCTGGGCACGCGTGAGGTGGCGCTTGGTACTGAGCTGGCCTCCGTCGCGGGAGGAGAGCGTGTCGTGGAAGGCAGGTGGACCGTCACCTCCATGCTGAGAGGACGGCAGGTACCTAATTCGTGAAGACAAGAGGGCACACTGTAGGCGAAGGGGAAACCAGCCGTCCGCAAGGCCTGAAGGGGGAAATTCTAGGGGAAAGCGGGGGGGGGGGGGGGGGTGCTGAGCACCCGCTGCTTTTCATAACGTTTCACCCATTGAATACTTCGTGTATCTTTGTCTAAAATACAGCTTTTTACAGTGTATCTAAAATAGTTAAATAACAAAGAGTAGCTATCTCTCCAAAGGAGCAAATACAGTATGCTTTTAAAAATGAGCCCCAGACAGAAAATATTATATTAAAACTTGAAAACAAACCCACAGCATGGCACCCTGGAGAGGCAGGATGCCAGTCCCTCATAGCAAGGGCAGCATTTACAAATGCTGGCGAGCTTCTGCCTGCAGGAGAGAAAGCAGGAGCCGAACCTTGGGAGAAATGTCGAGGAAGAGCCAGGGTCAGGGGTGAGCCTGGGGTGGGCAGACCAGCCTGTGCCACTGCCCGCCCTTCTGGCACCCCTGGCCCCCGGGCAGGGGCAGAGAGGACCCTGCGGTTTCTGGGAGCAGCGCTGGCCCCCAGGAGAGGCTCCCTCTGAGCCTCAAGTTAGCATCACCCTAGGAGGCGCGGAACACCCACAAAGGGCCGGGAGAAATTCCAGCTGGCCCCGTGACCCCTCCGCTGCAGAGGGTCGAGGTGCTGGGCCTTGAGAACCTGCGGTGTGCGGTTGTGCGCCTGCGTGAACAACTTCCGCATTGTGTGAGACTCCTTGGTGAGCTGGAACTGCAAGGAGGAGGAGGAGGCAGAAGAAGGGCACGTGGGTGTGTACACACGCACACTCACACACTCTCCCTCTCACGCCACATGCCATGGGCAGCAGCCTTGCACTCAGTTACTAGCGATTGAGAGAGTTGGGTCACCTGCTGCTCCTGTCTGGCGTGTAAGTTGCAGAAGGACTGAAGTCGTCACAGGGCTGGTTTCCTGTTTCGGCCCAAGGATGTGTGGTTGCACCGAATGCAGCCACACACCCCACAAGGCAAGTGCCCCGGCTGTGAGTGGAAGTTACCGGAAAGGCGGTGCGAGTTGGATGCTTAGCTTGGCCTGCAGACAGGAGAGCCCAGCTGTGCTCACTCAAGGACGCTGGTCTCAGAGCTGGCGCGTCCTTGCCAGCAGTGGTAACAACAGCTGTGTGTGCGGTGGAGCTTGGATGTGCCGGACTTCCCGGTACCTTCTCACAGAACCCTCTTCCCCACCCATGGTGCTCAGCTCTCTCATACCACTGGCCACGAGGAGGGCAGAAGGCAGGCTGTGAGCTCGGAGTGGAGGACCAGAGATGAGCCCCTGAGCAAAGGACACTCCGTGAGGTGTCCAGACCTTCAGGGCCGCCCTGCACCCCGTACCCTTCCCGCCCTCCACTGCCCGCACAGACAGACTCAGGACCTGTCCAGCAGACCGCTCACACGGGGCTGGGACTCCCAGGAAATCTGACCGTAAGGCTTCCCAGCGACCGTCTGTCCCCGTGACTGACTGTCCTGTCCTCCTGCTCCTCCCCAGCCAGCGGCTCAGTCCTTGAGCCATCCCCCCAGCTCCGCTGCATGGTGGTGGACTTTGTGGACTCCATAGTTCCATTTCTTCCTAGAAAAAGCCAAGATTTTAGAGCTTTAGAAATAAATTATCCTTTCCAAAGGCTGTCTTCTGCAAATGGAAAACCTTAGCTTCCAGAAAATCGTCTCTGCCGTAAAGTTCAAGAGCCAAGAACGTAATCCCTTCACTCTGTGTCCCATCTCCTCCCCCAGGCCTAACACCCAAGCTTGTGTCTGATTTTAGTGGCAGAAGAACTTAAGAGAAAAGACAATTTACTGAAAATGAAGAAAATACTGGTGTTTATTTCTGAAACCCTTTTCCACTCCCTCAGCCTTGGCTCTGGGTACGGCTGGGCCGTGGTTTTCTCATCTCCCGGGTGAGGTGTAGGACTCCCTGCCCTCTCAGGCCTTTTCTGGCTGTTATGGCCCATGATGGTGGCATTTCCACAGGAGCACATGGGGTCCTTTCGGTGTGCAAGGAAGGGTTCCTCTCCCTGCAATTGGAGGTAATTTGGAAAACCTAGGATCGGTCTGAGCTTCGCACACTGTGGGAACAAGATTAGGCCCAAGACAGATGGTCTGGCCTGAAATGAGAGCCGGCCATCTCCGTCGGCAGGGGTGTAGAATTGGTGCTGTTACGGGCCTGATTTGTGAACTTGAATGAGGGCTTCTAGAAAGCTATTTGTAAAGTTCATTGCCGTCTCTGGCTGCAGCTAACATGTTCCATCTTCCATCTTCTCAGACTACCTGATCTCACATTCTGTACATTTCTAAAGCAGAGTGGACGCTGGGGGGCACCGTGGGAGAGGAGGCGCGGCTCGCTGCTGAGCAGAGCCTGCGCCGTTCGCAGGCTGGGAGCTGGTTACTCGCTACTCACTGCTGAGCACGAGGGTCCGTTCCTGCCCAGTGTCTCCGTGGGGCCCTCAGAGAGAGTCCTCCGCTCTGAGGGGACTTTGGCCCGTTCTGCAGTTTGGAAAGCAAAGGGCTCTACAGTGCTGTATCGCTGTCTGTGTAACTTCTGAGGCTCGGCCTGTGAGGGAGACACCTGTTAGTACCCACATCCTGTGAACAGAAGTGTTGAGAAGAGGCCTGGAGACCTGGAAGAGTAGGGCCTGAGCTAGAGGCGGGGCGTCTGCACACCACTACCAGACACCCCGGTGCCAACGCACATGGGACTGGTTGGGGAGCTTAGAGCCAGCCACAGAACTGGAAAGCCTGGCCCAGGGTCAGTTAAATCCCAGCACACTCTGAGGGAACTGACGCCATCTTAGATACTTTCTGGATCAAGATTTTTCTCTGTGACATAACCGTTGTGCTTCTGATAACACCTAGATCAACTTTCTAGATCAAAGTGGAGATTGAATTTTAAGAAGCACTAAAGAAAACTAATTTCTCTAGCCAGTCTTGCTTGTCTTTGGAAGACTATAACATATCTGTTCACTCAGTTCACATACTGGTAAGATGAGGAAAATGAACCAGGCCCTGTTTGGTCCTAGCAAGTCACTGTGTGGAGAACTGACTTCAGAGACCGCAGAGCTGGGAAGAGAGTAGGGCCTTCTGTCAGACCTCGCGTTTCTCTGGTAACCCCGAGTCCATGACAGAGCCCACCAGGCGGCTCTTCGCCCCTGCATACCCTCCCTGGCCCACCGGGCTCCATCTGGTGCTGAGTAGGAATTTCCTGGTACCATGGCCTAGAAACTCACGCCCGGTGAGGGGTCTGTGGGTGTGTCCTGGTTGAGGATCAGTGGCCTTGGGGGTGTTTGGCCTCTGATTGGCTTTTTTCCCAGCACTCGACGGCCTTAGACGACAGAGCAGAATCAGACTTGCGCTCCGGGGAGCTGGCCAGCCACCCCCAGAGCCAGCACATCTGTGGTGACGTCACCGCTGCTGACCGCTGCTGGGGGCTCCGCCCTGGAGCCTCAGAGCAGGGAGTTTGCCACCCGCGTGGTCAACTTTGCCCTCCTGTTGGCACCACACCACCTCCCTGGCAGGGTCCAGGTACCTGCACAAAGGCGGCTGTCTCTGCCCGGGGCTGGGCCTGTGAGCAGAACTCCCTGTGTTCTGCGTTTATAAGGTGCGCTGCGGAGAGGAGGGAACGGGCAGGGCCAGTGTGTGGAGCCACGGGCTCCTGGGGGTGCCGCGGTCCGTGCATGTGGCCTGAAACACAGGGCTGTGCCGGGCAGAGCGTGGCTCGCGCTGTCCTGGCTCTGCTCCGTCCCTGGTGTCAACTCGGGCGGGAGTCTGCTGCAGTCTGTTTCCTCCTCCTGAGCCATAAATTGGGTTGCTTAAGGGATTGAATAAGAAATAATCTAATGAACGTAAAATTCCTAACTCGGAGTGGACACATAGTGTACAGTGGGTGCTTTTTGTCTGTTGGTCTGTATGAATCGGTAATCGTCATGTGGAAGGTTCTCTTGAGAACGAAGGAGAGGAATGTCCATAGTTCTCAACAGGACCTCAGGGAACTCCAAGTCTCAGAGGCTGGGCGGGGCCGTCCGTCTCCGGCCACTGCGCCCTGAGCTTTCTGAAGTGGTAGAGCCGCCCCGAGGAGCAGGGTCACCCTCCCAGCGGGAGGCCCTGGCCATGGAACAGGTGTGTGAAGACTGACGCACAGGCGGAGCAGTAAAACCCCACACGTGACATTCAGAGAAGACAAGGACACAAAGTCAGGACCAGCATCAACTAGAAGAATAACGGAGCCCGGGACAAACAGTGCAAAAAGTCACCTTAGGGCCGGAGGGTTAGCTCAGTGGTTCCGGCGCCTGCCTTGCAAGCACAAGGTCCTGAGTTCAATCCCTGGTAACCACATAGAGTGCTGGGCATGGAGACTCACGCCCGCCAGCCATCAATACCACATACCACAGTGCCGGGCAGCTCACGCCTGTCATCCCAGCACTCAGGAGGCAGAGACAGGAGGATTGCTGAGGTCAAGGCTTGCCTGGGCTCCATAGTGAGCTCAGGGCCAGCCTGAGCTACAAAAGCGAGACCCTGTCTCAAAAAAAGAAAAAAATGTGATGCTAAAGTTAAAAGTTTTGAATAGATTGAGTCTGAGGAAACTTGAAGTTTCCAGTAACGTAGATGGGGCTGAACAGGTGAGGAGGAAAGAGGGAAACAGAGACGGTCAGTCCGGGGACGTTAGTAGCCCCCAAAGAGTCTGCTCAGGAAGAGAGGGCACAGGGGCCTGCAGGGAGGAAGTCCTCAGGAACAAGGGAAGAGAAGCTCCCAGAGCTGGAGGAGTGGAGACCCGTGCGGGCACTGAGCGGGGGAACGGCCCGCTGTTGTACATCTTCTGGACAAGGAGAAAGGGAAGAACTGGATCCCAGAGAGAAAGGGCACGTGACCAGAGAAGACTCCGGAATCGCTGCCAGCAGACGAGCATCAGGAAGCTAATAGAGTACTTGCCCTTAAATGATTGAGCAAATGCAATGTAGTATTTAGAGCTCTGTATGAAATAAGGGCATTTTCAGATGTGCAGTGACACCAAAAACATTAGCTTCTGATTAGAAAGGGGCGAGGGTGTGATCCAACAAAATAGAAACACAATCTATAAAAAAAAAAAATAGCTGGTTCAAGATAAAGCAGAACTAAGCCAAATGTATAGGGAAATAAAACTCCAGCATGAGACACCCATATAAGAAACCTGAGATGTGAGAGGTGAGTGTGACGGTGCACACCTGCTATCTCAGCCACGTAGACTAATGCAGAAGGGTCACAAGTTCTAGGCCGCTTTGGGCCACGATGTGCACGGGACCTTATGGATAAGAAGGATGCAGAAAAAAAGAAACCTGGGAGAGGATTCGTTGAAGCCAGAAGACAAAGCCAGAAAGAAAGCTCCAGATATATTTTATTAGAATCACTAACACATACCAGTGCTACAAATGAGAGGGTCTCACTGTAACACAAACAGGCGGCACATACTGTGCATTGATCGTGTCTTCCTTCCTGTCTGTCCCCTGCACGCACACCACACCCCTCCTCCTGCTTCCCTCTTCTGTTTCTAGGGTTTTTTTTTAAGTTGCCACTACGAGTGAAAACATGGTATTTGTCTTTCTCTGCGGTGTCTGGCTCAGTTTGTGTGGTACCATCCATTTCCTGCAAGTGACACGATTTCACTCAGTGCATTTTTTAAGGTGGTTAAAAATTCCGAGGACAAGTTGCTGAATAAGAAAGACAGGGCCAAATATTCAACAAACTGAAATAGGTCAGGGTTTCAAGTATTTGCAGGAAGGCAAAAAAGGGGGGGCTTGCCTGGCTGTGAAGCTGAAGACAAGCTCTTCCCCAGAGCACAGGATGGTGGGGATAGCGAGGCTTGTGGGGGCACCCACCATGTCTCCACACCACGATGCTGCTTACACGTACGACTTCTAGGTCCACAAACGGACAAGGCAACCGTTAATGCTGTAGATCATGTAGTCCCGAGTCACAGGGAAGGGTTCTGTCCATAAGGACCAGACCAAGGCCATCTAACTGGTGTGAGCGTCTGATTTAAAAGTGTGCTTTTCTGTTTTAGTTGGGTGCATGTTTGTTTTTAAAACTTCAGCAAAAGTTGTGCCACATGAGACATCTGAAAAATGTTTCACAGACTATTTCACGCCCTGAAGAATCCACTGCATTTTGTGTTCTGTGTCTTTCACTGTATTTTTATTTTTTTCTGTTCTCCAAAGATTGCAGTTTTGAATTGCTCAATATATTTTCTCGGCTGAAAATGTCAATGTATTTGTATAATGAAAATGTCAATATATATGCGTATAGTTAGAATTAGTATAGAAATGATTAAGGCAGTTCAGTGCTGATCAATAATCACATCTGATTTGGGCTTTTTCCTCTTTTGTTTACTTTGCTTCCTGCCACCGTCCTGTGCTTTGATATTTATTACCACCCGCTAAGATCCGGGCCTTCACTAGATAGATGTTGCTTGAGGAAATTCACAGTCTAGCTGTTGAGTGGCAGCCACTGCCTGCAGAACGCAGATCCAGAATCACGTCTGGCAGAGTAAACAGTACCTAGTAAGTGGGCAGTGTGCCCTTATAAAATGCCTTTTACTGCCTGGAACACAACACAAGAAACATCACCAAGCTGCAGCCGCAGTTACAGAAACATTATTCCCTTTCAAGACGAGGATCAGAGGCCTCTTTCACATGAAATAAATGGCGCGGCCTAGGCTGTGTTTTCCACATGTGTGGTGCTGTGGCTCCTGTGGCTTGGGCGTAGTTGGCCTGTGGGGCTCACGGCTGGAAGTGTGGGCTGCAGCATGGCAATGTTGCAGAGTCCTGTACCCTCTAAGAGATGGGGCCCGTGCTGGGTGATTAGGGCGCCCTCTGGGGGCGTTGATGCTGTCCTCTAAGGACCCTCAACAGGAGCCTGGCCCTGAGTCTCTGTGGCTTTCTTCTGTGCCCGTGAACATCACTGGGCATGTTCCTACTGCTGTGATGCTATTGGCCAAACACGCAGGGCCACACACTCTTGGACTTTTGGCCTCCAGAACTGTGAGCTAAGTAAACTTTTTTTATACTGTTACCAGCCTCAGATATTTAGTACTGTGGTTTAGAGTCCCTGAGATTCCCAAGTGCAGGGGTTTAGGAGAAAGTACTATATTGGAAAAGCCCCTGCATTCTAGTTGTTCATGGAGCCCCAGGGAGGTGGCTCCGGGACACAGCAGTGCCAATTTCCTACCCACACTGAGGATCCAGCCCCTGCCAAGGCATGGGACCCTCAGGAGCCATTTCCATCTGCATCGTCCTTGGCTTCCTGTGTCCTCCTCACAGGGTACGGGGAGACTGGATACAGACCTCTGTCTTTCCACAACTTCTAAGAAAAACTGCCCTGCTTTACATCTGCTGATTGAAATTTAGTGGACTTTCCAGGGCAGATGGCCTCGGGCTTCGCTGTCATGCAAGATGGTCACCCACAGAACACGTGTGTCTCCCCGTGATGGGTTGGCAGAGTTGCTCTGTTATAGTTTGGGTCTAGGTGTCCCCAGAACCTCATGTGGTCACAGGTGTCTGAATCTAGAGCGTGTGACGCTGGGATTAGGTGTGTGATTATTAGACCAGTACTGATTGGTTTGGCACCGCCCTAGTCCTGGTAGTCTGGGTAAGATCAAAGGGGCATCAAAGGGAATGTGATAGAGAAAAGTAATGAGGGGAAAGAATAAATATGATTTGAGAAGAAAAAGAAAGCTCCTGTATATGGGGGGGGGGGTTGTAGGGTGAGTACGGATATGGGTAAAAATGAGAACTCGTGTCATATACTGGTACAAATTCCCCAATGTTGAGTGTGATTGTGAGCTGTCTATAAAATATACTGATAAAGAATTCAATTTACAAAAAGAAAAAGATCAGGGGCAGAGAGACCCTGTTAAGGTTCCCCTCTTGCCTTTGCTACCACGTGGGCATCAGGGACTGTTTCTCCTCTGTGACGCCCCTCTGCCATGTTTCACTCTGGCTTGGAGCCGGCTGATTATGGACTGGAACTCCTATAAACTGAGCTGAACTTCCTTTCCTGTTACCCTTGGGTGTGAGGTATTTTGTCTCAGCAACAAGAAAAAGGCAAGACATGGTCCCTTGGCCCCTTCTGCTCCAAAGAAAAGACTGTTTTCCCCCTAGTCGATCAGACAGTGGCGGGGCCCTGGGGCTGTCTGCAGATGGTGAGAAGCAGCAAGCGGAAAAGAGCGTCCTCCGGCAGGTGGTGGGAGGGCTCGGCCTGAGGGCCGGGACCGACCCCTCTCTCGCACAGACACAGGCCCGTGTTTGTAAAAGGTGCTGGTGCATGTTTGTAAAAGGTGCTGGGAGACGAGCACAGGAAGGCGTGGGGGTCCCTGCCGGGTCCCCGTGATCTCAGCACATCCCTCCCCCTTCACACGCTCCCAGGGGCCTTGGCTGGAACCACACACTTACACGCACGCGCACACACACACACGGGAAGCGCTGCAGGAGCCGAGCACCGGGCTGCGTGCCGGGGCAGGAGAGCCAGGGGAGCCAGCTCCTGGCAGGCAGACGACCGGCCTGATCTTAGACTCCGGCTACGTAACACGGGAGGTCTGACTTCTTGCACACCGTTTTTATCTCGCTTGTAGTAGCAGGAGAGAGAGGCTGGAGAGGCTGTCAGGGCGCCCCCCGTCCTGCTGCCTAGCCAGACACAAGTGGGCCGGCGGCCCTGCCGTAGACAGTGACTTCGGAGGCCCCAGGCGCCCACACCCCGCTGCCGGGTTCTCTTGGGAGATGGTGTGCTGTGAGTCGGGCCCTCGTTCCCATAGGTGCCGGGCCAGGGCACCAGGGACCAGGGACAGCGGGTGCGAGGCTGGCCGCCCCACCCCACCCCGCCCACACCGGACCTTGGGATCCGGCCAGGCTCCGGGGGCAGGGCAGACCCAGGCCCCTCTGGCCCGTGCTGTCCAGGACAGACTACATTTTTGTGGACTTATCTGAGTGAGTTATTTGATTCCTTTTTTATGTCCTGAGCAAACCCACATCATCGTTTTATTAATGTATTTGCAATTACTGGATAATGATTTCCAGTTTCATGTGGCCTGTGACACGAGGGCCACTTAATCAAATATCTGCATGATGGGTCTTTAAGTTCTCAGGGGCCGGAAGCTTTTCCCATCAATTAGGCTTCAAAGAAATGGGTTATAGGCCCATCTCTAGCACATTTTTACGTTCCTTTCGCAGCTCCCTGGCCTTCTCCGGGTGTCTTCAGAGGTACCGGGAAGTGGAGCGTGGGGCTGAGCTGTTCATTAGCAGTGTGCACAGAATGGTCATTATGAAATATTAAAGTGATCGCTTTGAAGTAGGACAATTTTCACTTCCATTACGGTCGCCTCATGGTGCCCTACGCACAGCCACCATGACAAGTGGCATTTATTCAGGGAGGTGAATTTGCTGGGCTCCGGCCCCAGAAGCCACTTCCTTGGGACCCTGAGCTCTCACTGACTTCC
>PVIC010043531.1:0-15383 GCA_004025085.1 Thryonomys swinderianus
AGGCTGGCCCTGAGCTCACTATGGTGCCCAGGTAAGCCGCCGCGAACTCAGCAATCCTCCTGTCTCTGCCTCCCGAGTGCTGGGATGACAGGCGTGAGCCACCACGCCCAGCATTATATGTGGTAACCGGGGATCGAACTCAGGTCCTTGCGCTTGCAAGGCAGGCGCCGGAACCACTGAGCTAACCCTCCGGCCCATTCTCTCTCTCTTTTTTAATTGAATTCTTTATTGGTATGTTCTACATAAAGCTCACAATCACACTCAACATTGGGGAATTTGTACCAGTATATGACACAAATTAAGTCTCATTTTTATCCATATCCTGTTCTCGTTTTGAGACAGAATCTTGCTAAGTCACCAGGTTGCCTGGGCTGGGCTCAAACTTGTGATCCTTCTGCCTCAGCCCTTCAGAGTGCTGGGTACCCAGGTGTGTGCCAGCGTGCCCAAAATATCTTGCTCTTTTCAATGAGACTACATCACTGCGAGTTTGTTTCAAGACATGATGGAATAAAATATCCCAGTTCCCAAATTCAGGGGCGGCTCATTGTCTTTAAACCCAAGCTCCTCTGTTCTGCATTGAAGAATCCAACCCATCTGCCCCTTGCTATCTACTACCTCACCCCCCACACATCTAGGACTCCATTCTGATGCACCCCATGTGTTCATTTAACAACTACAGGGCACTTCCTATGTGCTGGGCAGCAGACTAAGCATTGGGAATGGAATGCAAAAGATATCAATTGTGCCTTCAAGGGGTTCAGGGACCAGGAGATGGCTCTGTGTGAACATGTCAAGATGACACAATGTGTTCTGTATAGAGATACTGTATAAGCAAGATGTGCTGGGAAACACTGCCTACCAGTCTGGGGGAGGGAAATGAAGGAGAGGGACACTGGAAAGCACACCCCAGGGTGGGGGGTTCAGTTTAATCCGTAGAGGAAAAGCATAATGTTTGCTGGGGTATACAAGGAGGACCAGGGTGTTTGGGTGGTGTATGTAGTGAAAAGTAGCGGATAGAAAGAAGCTGTATTGTTAGACTGTGGACACTTCCAGTAGGGGTGTAATTAGATGAGGACAAAGTGGAGGACAGGTTTGAGTACAAGGAGAATTGGGAACTGTCCAACAAAGGAGGAAGACCATTGGGAAAAGGAAGTAACAAGGGAATGTGGAAGAACAGACTGATGTGAAAACAGGCAGAGGGCTGGAGATTTAGCTCAGTGGTTTTGGCTTCTGCCTTGCATGTGCAAGGTGCCAAGTTCGATCCCTAATACCACATACTATAATGCCAGGCATGGTGAGTCATGCCCATCAGCAGTCAGTATCACACACCACAATGCTGGGCATGGTGGCTCATGTTTGTAATCCCAGCGCCCGGGAGGCAGAGGTAGGAGGATTGTTGTGAGTTTGAGCTTGGCTTGGGCTACACAGTGAGGTCAGGGCCAGCCTGAACAATGAAGCAAGACTCTGTCTCAAAGAAAAAGGCAGAGGACAGGCCTGAGCTCTCAGGGAGTCGGGAGTCATCCCAATGGTGAAAGGAGCAATCTACTAAGACCACTTGGGCTCAGATAAGTGGACTCGGGAGTGTGGGTAGCCCCAGAGCATCCACAGGCAAGGGGAAGCTGCAACTGGGAAGGGAAGCAAGGGCTGAAGATACACATTTCTTAGAGGAAAAAATGTGCTTATCCTTTGACCTAGCAATTCTACTCACAGGAATTTCTCCTAAGGATATAATTAAGAATGTGAGTGAAGATCTACCTTAAAAAATGCTCACTGTTTATAATAGTAAGAGTGGAAATATTTTGTAAACTGCTCTGGCAGTGAAGAATGTTCAGCAGTAGAGGACTGGTTAAACAAATTCTATGATACCCATGCAAGAGAATTTGATTCTGACAATAGAATGAATATTACAGATGAATGCTTGCTGACATGAAAAAATGTCTATATTTTGCTAGACAGAAAAAGGCCAACTCTAAAATGTATTTGCAAAGTAAAAGTGCTGGTTATTGTGTGAGAAAAAAGTTAATATCTTAATGCCAATTCTTTCTAGATGGTAGATTTATAAATGTATTTTTCTCTGGTATCAACAATATATGGCTTTTATTGTAAGATGATTATAAAAAATTAAATGAAAAGCAATGACCTAAGAAAAGCTCTGGGAATGAGAAGTGGATCAAGGATGGGCCCTTGATCAATGACTGAGATACCTCTGGCCACATGGCCTCTGTCCTGAGCATCTGCATGGTAGAGAACAAGTGGTATACGGCTGCCACTGGTGGGCCTTGGGCACACTTTTTCATTCTCTGAGTCATGGTCTTCTCTTTATACTGGACAGAGTAACACTTTCTTCAAATGATGATCTCATGTTAAATAAAATCTCTAGAAGGCCATTGGTTTGGACTGAGCTTCTGTACTGAGCCCAGTAGACCAGACCAAAATGGAATTACTCATGCAAAAGTTCCTGACTTTCAAGTCAAAACTAAGTTATCACTCTAACTTCCAAAAACTCAGGTGTTGAGTGGAGGTGGCCAGTGCAGGAGGGTGGTGGTGGTAGGGGAAGACATGTCAAATAGGCCAGTTTTAGCTATCCTAAGTCCCCTGTTTTACAAGGAAAGTAACTCTGAAAGAACTTATACGCTCTTTTTCTGTTTCTGCTTCTTCAACCCTTTTCTGTCTGACATGCCTAACTCCTCTGCTCAGCTCATCTGAACAGTCTGTTTTATATAATGAAGTGTTGCCTGATTCTTGACACAGACAAACGCCATTTAAGATCTCTAGATTGTTTATTGTAATGTCCTTTTTTGACATTAACAACAAAATATTTACATACAGGACACAGCAGCTTAATAAACATGAGTCTGTCTTACCTTCTAGATGTCCACCCTTCCTGCTAGACCTTGATCAGGCCTGCAGTCTCTTTTGTCTTCCCAATGGGACGCGATCTGCTTTCCTCTGAACATGATGAGATCTTGGAGTTTTGACTGCACTGGACTTGGCTGGACCTGGTGGGAAGGGCCAGCTCTGCTCCCTCCTTGAGAGTAAGTTCGTGGTCCTGAGTTTGGTCATATTTGCCAGGGTGGTAGAACCCAGGCCAGCTCTTTGCACCCTGGGGGCGCTTTAGAGTTTTTGTTGACTGATTTCACGTTTCTAGTTATGATTTAGCTAATCATGGGTTACTCAAAGGTTGGATGATTCCTCAAGGATTCATTTAGTCAGATCTCTTGGAATTCTTCTCCTCCCAATCTGTAGCTCTGGCAAGACTCATCTTCCAGTCTGCAAAGAGATGAACAGCCGCGAGGCAGGGGGAGGGGGCATCTCTCTCAGGCCTCGAGGCTCCTTGCCAGAAGCTCTGAGGAGAAAGCTGGAGGATGAAGAAGGTAAAGTGAAGTGAAGGCTGGGCTCCCACCTCTCCAGATACCAGCAGGGCAGTTTAGGGAAAAAGAGGAGGTAGTATATCATTTCACAGGCCCGGCTTCTCTGGCCCGCAGTGAAGTATCTCCACCCTGCTTGTCACCAGCCCTGGGCAGGAATTTTGGTCATTCCTCACGCCCCCGCCTCGCTCTGGGACACTTCCTTTCTGCCAAGAGCTTGTAGGGGAAGCAGCCCGGACATGAAGAAAGACCTTTAGGCTGCAATTCAGGAGACCCTTGTGACCTATGGCAAGCTGGTTACACTCTTGCAGGCTGCCTGAATTTCCCCATCTATAGACTAGGAATAACCATACAAACTCTTGTCACAGCTCAGGGAGTTTGAGAGGGGAACCAAATAGTATTTTACAAATTACAAACAGACGAAGAGCTCCTAATAACGCCAGGTGTTCCCAGCGCCGCCCTAGGGCTTCCTTTTGGTAACTTCCCACCAAAGCAGCTCTGTCCGCCCCGCCCTGACTTCGCCGGCCTCACCCACCGTATCTCCATCTTTCCCATCGCTGTCTTCCTGCGCCTCAGAGATCGTCAGTCTCCTTCTCAGCCTATTTCCGGGTCTGGCTCAGGGGGCTCCCCGGGGCTCTCCAGGTACTCTGCCTCTGGCGCCCTGCGGCAGTAGCTGCCTGGGCGCCCCCGGCCCGGCGCGCCCTCTTTTGGCACAGTCGCCCGTCCAGAGAATTGCCCAATGAGAGCGCTGGTCTTGAGTGTGTGACAGCTCAGGAAACGGCCAATCCAGCCGGACCAAGGAAAGGGGGGCACAGCGCCGGGGCTGAAGTTGGGTTGAATGGGGGAGGGGGAAGAAGGGGTGATACAAAAGAGGGGAGCTAGAATTGGGGGCGCAGAAGCCCCAACGGAGGGTGGGGTAGGACCGCAAACCAGCCCGGTCCGGCTCGGGGCCGCTGGGCTGGCCCCGGCTGCAGGGAGGGAGGGGCGCGGCGCAGCGAGAATTGTAGGTGAGGAAGGGGAGCGGGGGTCTCCGCGACCCCGCCGGGCCGAGGATGCCCGCGCGGCGCCGAGGTTGGGGCTGCGGCCGGGCCGAGGGCGGAGGCGGCCGAGCGGCGCTGTGAGCCGAAGCCCGAGCGGCGCGGGGGGCGGGGAGGCGGCGGGAGGAGGGGATGCGGAGGGCGCTCCGGCGGCGGCGGCGGCGAGCGGGCGTGCAGGGAGGAGCGGCGCGAGCGGCCGGAGCGGCGCAGGGCCCGAAGCGTGCATGGCGCGCCCCGAACTGGGCTCCCGCGGGCCTCCCCGGAGCGCCCCCTGGGCGCCGCGGCTCCTTGGCCGACCGCTGTGGGCTGGCTGCTGCTGATCACCGGCCCCGCGGCGCTGGACGCCGGGCTCCACGGGAGCAGCCCTCCTGCGTCGGGGCAGAGCAGCGGCGGCGCCGCGCCGGATTCCGTCCTGCGCCTGGCTGCGGTGGGCCCGCAGCCGGCAGCGAGGAGCCGGGGAATCGAGGAGCTAGCGCTACCGTGCCCGGGACGGGCGGGTGCAGGCCAGTCCCGCTCAGCTCGGGGACGAGGGGGAGGCGACAGGCGAAGGGCCGCACCGTAGGACCTCGCCCCCGCCCCTTGCACGGGCGCGCCGAAGGCTTGGCTCGGGTTCCGCGGGAGCCACGCTCTTACTCTGGCGGCGGGAGGTGGGGGATGCGGGCGACGGCCCCCCGGGCTCCAGGACCCTCCCCCCCCGGGGCTCGGAGCTGTCGCTCCGCCCGCCGCCCCCTCCCCCGTGCTCCCCACCCCCCACCCCCCATCCCACCTCCCCACCCCTCGTAAGAAAATAATGCTGGCTGGCGCCCGCGCCTCGCAGTGCTTCTCAGCCCTCCCGAAGGAGAGAACACCCGCAGCTGCTCCGCGCCGGGACCCCCGCCGAGCCGCCCTCGCCGCCACCTCGCCCGGAGGACAGCCGCGGAGCTCCGCTTAGGCGGCATCTGCGAGCGCCGCGCCCGGGCTCTGCCAGCTCCAGGGAGGCGCCGCCCGCAAGGACACCTCTCCGTCCCGCCTCGTCCGCAACTCCAGCCCTAGTCGAGGTCCACGAGAGCCAGGAGTCCGGACGCTTCTTCGCGCCGCGCAGCAGCCAAGCAGTCCCCGCCGCCCCAGCGAGGAGCCAACTCGGTCTCGGACTTGGGACCCCCTAACGCAGCCGCAGCTCACCTCGGGGCGTGCTTGCCTCCCCGCCCGTCGCCCGGCTGTCCTCTACCTCTCAGGACGGGGGTGCCAAGATGCCCTGCTGCAGCACAGGGCCCCGGGCCGCCCCCGACGTGTGACCCCAGCCTTGTCCCCCTGCTCGGCCGGCCGCCCTCCCCCTGGAGACCCCCGGCCCGGCCCCGGGGGGAGGAGGAAGACGACAACGAGGCCGAAGGGGGCATGTCCGGCTCCAAGAGCGTGAGCCCCCCGGGCTACGCGGCGCAGACCGCGGCGGCGGCGGCGGCGACGGCGCCCCGGGGAGGCCCGGAGCACCGTTCCGCGTGGGGCGAGGCTAATTCCCGCGCCAACGGCTACCCCCACGCCCCCGGGGGTTCGATCCGCGGCTCGGCCAAGAAACCCGGCGGGGCGGCGACCCCACAGCGGCAGCAGCGCCTAGCCAGTCGCTGGCGCAGCGACGACGACGACGATGCTCCGCTCAGCGGCGATGACCCCCTGGCTGGGGGCTTCGGTTTCAGCTTCCGCTCCAAATCCGCCTGGCAGGAGCGCGGCGGCGAAGACTGCGGTCGCGGCAGCCGGCGGCAGCGGCGGGGCGCGGCCGGCGGGGGCAGCACCCGGGCGCCCCCTGCGGGCGGCGGTGGCAGCGCGGCGGCCGCGGCGGGCGGGACGGAAGTGCGCCCCCGCTCGGTGGAGTTGGGCTTGGAGGAGCGGCGGGGCAAGGGCCGCGCCAACGACGAGCTGGAGGCTGGCGCCGTCGAAGCCAGCGAGGGATCCGGGGATGGCGGCAGCTCGGCGGATTCGAGCTCCGGGCCCGGCGCGGTGCTGTCGCTGGGCGCCTGCTGCCTGGCCTTGCTGCAGATATTCCGCTCCAAGAAGTTCCCGTCAGACAAGCTGGAGCGACTGTACCAGCGCTACTTCTTCCGACTGAACCAGAGCAGCCTCACCATGCTGATGGCCGTGCTGGTGCTTGTGTGCCTCGTTATGCTGGCCTTCCACGCGGCGCGGCCTCCACTGCAGCTGCCTTACCTGGGCGTGCTGGCTGCTGCCGTGGGTGTGATCCTCATCATGGCCGTGCTGTGCAATCGCGCCGCCTTCCACCAGGACCACATGGGCCTGGCCTGCTACGCACTCATCGCTGTGGTGCTGGCCGTCCAGGTCGTGGGCCTGCTGATGCCGCAGCCGCGCAGCGCCTCCGAGGGCATCTGGTGGACCGTGTTCTTCATCTACACCATCTACACACTGCTGCCCGTGCGCATGCGGGCCGCAGTACTCAGCGGGGTGCTCCTGTCTGCGCTCCACCTGGCCATCGCCCTGCGCACCAATGCCCAGGACCAGTTCCTGCTCAAGCAGGTAAGCCTCTTGACCGCAGGGCCTGGACTGTGAGGCGGGCAGGCCTTGCCTGTTTCCAGAGAAAGGCATCCCCACCCTCGCCTTCACAAGGGTGTAGAGCCTGCGAGAGGCTTCCTGACCTTCATTGGCCCAATATTGTCATTTACAAGAGTGCGGTTGTCTTATTTGTAATGTTGCCGTCCTGGTAGACAACACATTCCAGACTGTAGCTGTCATGGATGGGATTCTAGTGGGAAATGAGTATTGAAGAAAATTACATATAGAAGTTCCTATCTTCCCCAGAGCTTCTGCCCCTAAATACAAAACTGCACAGGCTTTCTAGAAACCTTCCCATCTTGAGTGTCCAGACTGCCTTGTTAATAGCGACTTGGATAAAGGGTTAAGGTAGGCAGAAGGTGGGTAACCCTTGCCTTGTCTTGGGGAGCAGGTATGGTAATCTTGACATCTGTCTCCTCCAGGTGTTTTGTTTCATTTACTGAAGTCTCCCAAGCCAAAGCAAAGGTGGAAAGGAGTTCACAGCTGTGGTGGTGGACCCCAGCCCGGCCTGGGTAGAGAGCTTGGTGTTGGGACATCATGGTAGTGAGGGCTCTTTTTTTTTTTTTTTTGAGACAGGGTCTCGCTTTGTAGTTCAGGCTGGCTCTGAGCTCTCTATGTAGCCCAGGCAAGCCTGGAACTCAGCAATCCTCCTGCCTCTGCCTCCCGAGTGCTGGGATTACAGGCGTGCGCCACCACACCCGGCACTGTGGTATGTGGTATTGATTGCTGGTGGGCGTGTGTCTCCACACCCAGCATTGTATATGGTTACCGGGGATCGGACTCAGGACCTTGTGCTTGCGAGGCAGGCACCGGAAGCACTGAGCCAACCCTCCGGCCCAGTGAGGGCTTTTTTATTTCTGCTGGGACTTGCTGGACAAATCTAGCACTGTGGGCTAAAATGGAAATGAAACTTCTGTCCAGTTCATGGTGATTCCTCACCTCTGGGAGGCGAAGTGCTTGCCATCTCAACTAGCCCTTCTGACATCTACACTTTCTCCCTTTGGCGTCGTGTTGTCTGTTCCAACACTTGACTCAGCTGAGCCTGCTTGTTTTCCTGGTACTTGGCTAGAGAGAGGCAGAGGCACTTTGGTATTGTTGTAGGCAAGTCTTGACTGAGGACCCCACCCCTCTCAGAGCCTGCCTTCTCCCCTAGAATCTGTAGTGTTTCCTTGTCACTGCCTTCTTCTCCCCTCTTCTGCAATCTGTCTCAGATTTGACCTTGTTGAGTGCTGCATCCTTTGATCTTGTCTGAGCGCTCTGCTGTCCCCTTTGTGTCCTGAAAACAAACTCCTTTATAGACAACAGCACTGATGTGGGCTTCAGAGTATGAGGCTCTTGCTGAACCTGCAGCTGGAACCTTTCAGGGTTCCAGATTCTTTATGTAGAGAATGAGAGGATTGGTTATGCCCCCTTCCACTCTGACTTCCTCTGTACCAAGCTTCACCTGTGCAGAGATCCTTCCTCGCAGCCACGCGGGACTCTTCCTCCTCTGCATGGTTAATGGGAGACATGGACTGGAGCACTTACTCTCCAGTGTCCTTTGGTGTGGCTTCCTGTGCAGTGAGCAGAACCTCACTGGCTGCAGGAATCTTCCAGGGACCAGTGTTTTCTCTCCTTTGGGTTGAATAGTGCGGAACATTTAGTAGCGATTTATTAACTGCGTGCCAGCTTGGTTAGGGTCCAATAAGTAGAGTAGGTAGAGTTGTGATGTTAAAGTTTTCCTGAACTCTAGGATCAAAAGAAAATAATTTTTAAAAACTTTAGAGATTTGACTTGAATTTAGAAGAATCTTTTGAGAGATGGTGGTTTGAAAAAGTTACTACTATTGTTAGTGCTACTGAAGGCTCCAACTGTTTTGGTCTGAGAGCCCGTGCTCTTGCTGGGTGTAATGTGAGGATTGTCCTGCCTCGTTGGATGCAGTGCTTCTGCAGTGGGAAGGGCACATCATCCTTGTGGAAGAGCAGAGATTTCTAAGATAGTTCAGGGATTTTCTGAAGCAGAAGCAGACTTGGGACACAGGGTCTGATTATAGCCTTCAGCAATCCTGGACTTTTGATGTCAGGAGATTGGCGTTAGATCCCAAAAAAGGGGTGCTGAGCTTGGGGTGTTGCAATTCTACTTTAGCAAAAATAGCATTGCAATAGTCTGTCTGACTTCCCCTCTGATCCTTCAGGCAAAGCCCTTTCCCTTCCCCACTGCACAAGCCCACGCCCTATGTTTCTCTTACCCATTGTGGTCTCTAGACTTTTCCTTGGCTGCAGGATTTGGGTGGATTTACATTAAACTTTTCATGATCTGCCCTAAGCGCAGCAAAGATAGTTCTGAATGGTTCAGGACAAGAGAATGTAAGCATTCTTTCTATTTGGCTTCAGAGAAAACTGTATCTTTTATTGCTTGTACTTGATTTACCTTTCAGATTATGCTTGATATGTCTTTTTTGAGCTAAGTGTGCTGGGTAGTCCTGAAATATGAATGGTTTAGCCTAGTTTAACTTCTGCCTCAGATTATGCTAGAGTGACAACTATTTGAAGTGACTCAGTTTAGATGTCTTTTTTTTTTTTTTTTTGTCTTTTTATTTTTCACCGGTCCTGGGAGAAGGGTGGTAGTGAGTGGTTACTAGTGCTGTGGCTTTGAGACTTGGCCTCCTCTGTGTCCTGACACGTGGTAGGCCTGAGTGAACAGTATGGGCATTTCTGTACTCCTCCTCCAGCAAGGCCAACCTCTTCTGCCCATGGCTCTGGTCCTCTATCATGATCGAACCTGTGCACTGTATTTTTCTTCAGCTTCTTTTATACTTGGACTCTGTCCTTGCCTCCAGTCAGGACAAAAAGCATTTGCTGTCTCAACTGGTTGCCTTTTACTCAGTAGGAAATAAGAGGAAGGTGCGGCAGCCTCCATGTGGGATGGTGTTTTCTTCTTTCCCTCGGAGCCTCCCAGCTCCCCACTTCCTCTGGGTCTGCCATCCTCCTCTTCTGCCCTTTCCCCCTCCATTCCCTCCCCCTCCAGCACCCTGTTGCTCTCTGCCCACCTCTCCTTTCCGGAGCCTTCCTGCTCTCTTACTCCCTGTTGTGGCCTCTCAGCCCTTTCCACATTCTTGTCTCCTCGTGTGTTCACTGAGGTACAGTAGGAGCATCACGGGGTTGTTTCTTCCTCCTCTTTTGCCTGCTAGAAGTCCCTCTGCTACACCCATACCATAAATAACACTCGAGCATCTGCCAAACACATTCCTCACTTGTGTTAATAGGCTGCAATGATGCCGGAGCCTGTTGTCATGGCAACCTCATTTTTGTTTGACTGTATCCCAGTCTGCTACATAAAGCCTCTGTGCACTCACATACAAACAGTCATGCTCCCACAACTGTTACCCATGTGAGGCTGTCAGAGACTTTTGGAGACATTGTCTTTGGGCCCTGTGGGCTGAGGTGGTCATTTGAGCTCAAGTGAGATGGTCACCTACACCGCCTGCCCAGTGCTATCCTAGGGGTGAAAATGGATGAAGGGCTCTTTGAAAAGTAGAGTCCTCTTCAAATGTGGGGCATTATTTATTACACAGCCACACTGAACCTACTCAGTGTGGATTGTGCCCCCCAGATCGCAGTGTTTCTCATCCCTGTCCTCCTTGCCCTATACTCCTTTGGGAGAAGCTCGGTGATTTCCTGCATTTCTTCCTTTGTGCCTGTCTGAACCCACAACTGTCACCAGTTGTTCCAGCAGTCAGAGTGGCACAGGCGCTGTGTGGGTGATGTTCTGTGACTGAGCACGTGTGCGTTTCCCTGTCGAGGAGGCAAGGGATGGGTGGGGTGGGGGCGGGGACGTGGCTCGAGAACTGACCATGGCGGCTGCCCAGGGGCACAGGTGTATGTGTGTGTGTGTGTTTGTGAGTGTGCTCCTATGTGTGTGCATGGGCCTGTCTGTCTGTCTGGTGGCCAGGCTGGCCCAGGTGAGGGAGTTGGCTGGGAAGCCTTTGTTTAACTTTGAGATCCTCACAGCTCTGCCCTCTTTGTTCTTGGCTGGTACCTGGCTGCCTGGGGCCATTTGCCTTTTGATTTGGTGCCTTGCTGCTCTTCTGACCTTGACCTCTAGGTACTGAGGGGACTGTGCTGGGTGAACTCGATCCCCTTTCCATAGTGAAGCTGGGGGATGCACTTGAGCAGCCCCTGGCCCTGCAGAGTCCATACTTGCCTTTCAAAAGCGTTTCCTGGAGGCCTGTCCTTCCCTGTGGAATACCGAGCTCTGTGAAGGACTCCAGTTGCTCCCCTGTCACCTGCATTTCTAGACAGAGGAATTTGGCCTGAAGTGTGTCTAGCAGCAGCAGTCTGGGAAGGGCATTGGTGTTGAATTTGGAACTAGAAGGAGGGTCTTGTCTTGCTCCAGGCTGATTATGTTTCTCAGTTGTATATGCATTTTTTTTTTTTTGAGACAGGCTCTCACTATATAGTTTACACTGGCCTTGAACTCACTATGTATCCCCCCAGGCTGGCCTCAAACTCTTGGTGATCCTCTTGCCTCAGCATCCTGAGTGCTGGGATTATACACGTGCACCACTACACCCAGCAATATATGCTAATTGTTTTCAATTAATTTCCTCCCTGGCCAGGCTGTTAGGAGGAGCAGGAGGGTGGAGCAGAAGTGGCTCCTACCAAGGTTGTAGCAGGGCTTCAGTATGGTGGTTATCTGGGTGCCTTGATCTGTGTGAGGAGGACTTCAGGAGTGGTGGAGACACAGCTCAAGAGCCCACTTTACAGCCAATGTATTTGCAGCAGTGTTCACTGTTAATAATTCAATCTCAGTTTTGATCTGCGAGCAGGAGTGTGAGGTCTGTGTGCTGAGGAACGCAGAACAGTGTGCTCATGTTTGTCTCCGGAGAGGACACAGATGATATGTTAAAGCTCATCATGGAAACTTGCCCAGCCCTCGCGGAAGTTTTAAAAGTGAACGTAAGAGTCTTGGACAGGAGCTTGAGTCCCTGTGTCGGGGGTAGAGTTGGCAACAGAGCAGGGCTGCAGCTCTGTCTCGGGTGGGCCATCTCCTCTCCTGGTCGTTTGAATGGGACTGTCACTTTGTCCCAGCTGAAAGAGGGAAAGGACCCTTGAGGAGAGAGGCCCCCTTGGTTGTGCCAGCCTCTGGCTGGATGGCTTCTGAGCATGGCTGTCTGCTTGCTGGGGACCTTGGCTAGCTTTATTCATCTTGAGGCGGTTCCAACTTGCAGTCATGTACTTCCCAGGGGCGTAGCCTGTGCTGGGAATGGAAAGTTTGCTCTGCGGGCTCCGACATGCCTGTTCCCATAAATCCTTTGGATTCTATTACATAAGCAGTGCTCTAGCATATTCTTCTCTCACCCATGCCTGTCAGATAGGGGAGTTAGCTGGCTGGGGAGGGCAGGATCAGCATTCATGTTCTCTTCCAGACACAACACTTCATGGAGATGATTGGAAAGCCTGCTAGGGCATTGTGGGAAAAATTTAGGGGTTTCTACTTAATGGACAGCGAACGTAACATGAGCCTGAGGTTTGGGGCAGCTGTTAGAAAGGCTGTGTGGAAGGACCTTGGTCCAGTTTAGGTGTGTATCTACTTATAAGGAAGGCTGAGGCCTCACCTGAGATAGGGTGTGTGATTCCAAAGTTCAGAGAAAGGTAAGAGCTCGGTAAGAGGCTGGGAGCCTGGACTCCCCAGGGGGCTTTGAGGGAAGGAGAGATATTTAGCTGGGCGAAGAGCAGATGGAGCAGGTGAGAAAACTTGATGAGTGGGATGAGGAATCAGTGCTAGGGTTCCACTTGTCAGACTTTAGAGGGGGTTGAAGTTATTCTTGGATATCCCTAAGGGCACATTGGGCCAAATGAGTGGAGATAGTAGGCACATTTCTGCTTCAGGTGGGAGACACCTTCCAGTCACTGGAGTTGTGGCCCAAGCCAGATGCCTCTTGGAATGGCTGGCCATGGTCAGTTCTGATGCTCCAGTGAAAGTTTGGATGGGCCATTGAATCACTGACTCCTGACCTTTGGTCATTGTAATCACCTTGCAAATGTCTGGAAAATCCAGACTCCCAGGTCCCAGTAGGACAGTGCAGCTTCTTGGTGGGGTCCAGGAATCACTTTTGGTATTTGCGTGTGTGCTGGGTGTCAAACCTGGGACTCTGAGCTTGCTAAGTACATGTTCTACCACTAAGCTGCAAACTCAGCCTGAATCTGGCTTTTAAACAGTGTGTATCTAGTTTTTGAAGCTTTCTGGGTTGTCTTGATGACCAATTCTTGAGCTGGAGACCACTGGCCAATATGAGTGGTCAGCTTACACTTAACTCGGGTAGTGTGTGGTTCAGGGTCTTCAAGCATCGCGGTTGCTCCTCCATTCTGTCCTATCACTCTACCCTTCTCAATGTAATAGTACCTTTTACAAAAGTTGTTCTTTCTCAGTGTTATAGTACCTTTTACAAAAGTTGTTTTGTGGTTATGGTTGTTTTATTTTGTTTTAGTATTAGGGATTGAACCCACAATGAACTTCTGCCCCAGCCGTTTTTATATTTTTTATGTTGGGAATGAGTCTCACTAGGCTATCCAATGGGGAATCAAACTTGAGATCCTCCTGCTTCAGCCTCCCAGGTGGTAGAATTACACACACACACACACACACCACATTGCCCATCTATTAATCAGTGTTTCATTACTGTGACAAAATGCCTAAGGCTGTAGACTTTATAAAGAGGAGAAATTTATTTGGCTTGGACATGTTCAAGGATACTGGGTCCTTTCTAGTGAGAGAGTGTCACATCATAGTGGACAGTAAGGACAGGAGCCTGTGTAGGAGAAGTCCCATCATGAACTAGGAGCAAGGAGAGCTGGGTGAAACCAAACTTAGTCTTTTTAGTCTTTTCTTAGTCGTTTTGTGGAAATCAGCATGAAGCTGTGCAAGAACTGCCAAGGAGTCACACAGGATATGTGCCCCACCAGTGACCTAGCAGGACTGCCCTGGGTTCCATCAGTGCATAGCACCCAAGGAGCAAAAACCCTTGTGCACACAAACCCTGAATGTGTTGGCTGGGGCTGGAGTGGTGGGTAGGTGCAGATCAGGACAGGGTTTTGGTGGTGGAGCAGGAGGGGGTGGGTGGCCCTGGCCTTGCACTCTCTCTCTGTCTTTTTTTTTTTTTTTTTTTTTTTTGAGACAGTGTCTCGCCTTGGAGTTCAGGCTGGCCCTGACTGAGCTCACTATGTAGCGCTGGCAAGTCTCAAACTCAAAGCAATCCTCCTGCCTCTGCCTCCCAAGTGGTGGGATTACAGGCGTGAGCCACCACCCCTAGCTCTTTGCCCTCTCTTGTCCTCCTTGCCATTCCCGTCCCCCTTCCTGGCTCATCCTCCTGGGATGGGGACAGTAGTAAAGGGGAGCTGGGCAGAACTCCTGACTTACTCTCTCATTCACTTCGTAGGTGGAGGTGAAAACCACCGAGGAGGAGAAGCCAGGGTGGAGAGAAGTCAGCATGGAGGAGCAGCGCGGGAGAGGGAGGAAGGAGGGAGGCAGAGGTGGGCTGAGGTGGGGAGAGGACTTAAGGGAGAGGATTGGAGCTGGGATTGGGGAGGATTGGAAGTGGGGGTAGGGATGCCTCTGGGAACAATGGGATGTAGTCACAAGAAGGGGACAGACAAACAAACAGGAGGAGACAGTGGAGGCTTTATTCTCCCTCTGGCAGGCCAGCCTCCTGTGTCAGCCCCAGTTGTGATGCCCCAGCTCCAGCCCCAGCCTCTTGCTCTGGGGGGTTTGTTGCTGCTACTGGCCCTGAGGTCTCTCAGTTAACCTCACACTTTGGGCCGTCTGCACCCCCAAGGCTCTCCCCAGGATTTATCCCAGAGCTCACTGAAGTCCCACTGTGCTTTGGGCAGGGGTCCTGAGCATTCCAATGCTGTGTTCATCAGCACTTAGCACACAGTAGGTCTTGGTGAGGGTCTGAATGAACCGAAGGATGAATGGCTGGTGGTGGTGGGCGGCCGCCTGCACGCAGACTCTGGGCTGTGCTGAAGTGCTAGACCGACACCCCCACAGAAGGAAGTGCTGAGGCTCTGCTGGGAAGCCTGTTTTGGTGGGTTGTAATCCTAAATTCTGAGCAGGGCTTCCAAAACCCTCCTGCTGCAATTTCAGATGTGAGCCTGAGAACACAGAGCTGTTGCCTGGCACTGCTGGTGCTGTGCCACTTCTCAGATTTGAAAGCCGTCACGAAGTCCTTCTTTCAGCCTTCTTCCCATTCATTCCCATCACTATTGATTATTTGGTGGCCACTATGTCTCAGGCACTCTGCTCCCTGAGGAGCCGAACAGTTGGTGCCCACTGGGTCCCAGCTCTCCCAGACCTGCGCCGGCCCTGAGTCTCCAATCGATGTTTCATTTGACTCTTACGGTCTGACAGTGCACTTTTTTTTTCCTTCCTTCCTTCCTTCCTTCCTTCCTTCCTTCCTTCC